>VZTV01088014.1:12821-52767 GCA_013400875.1 Anhinga rufa | reverse complement strand
TGGAGGGCAGCAGAGCTCATTGGCTTTTCTCCTCCACCTCTAGGGAACATCCAGAAAATGGAACATCCAGGCTGTGCTATCACTCGCTACGAGGTCTCTCTTCCACACTTGAGGACCGGCCCATGCCCATCGTCCCTATTACTCTGGCTACAGCCACGTGAAGCTCAAGGCATAAACCTGGAGGAAAATTGCAGTGTGGCAGCTGCGCGCCCGGCAGCAGGCTGAGCGCTCGGCAGCGTGAGAAATGAGCAGGCTGTGCATTGAAAAGCAAGCGCTGGAAAAACGTGACAAATTTCGCCCTAATTCCTCAAGGGTTTAAATTTGTCACTATTGGGGTTAAATTGCTTTCAAGGGGTTGCATTATGTGGATACAGCTTTTAAAAAGCAGGACAGGCTGAAATGCCTCATGTTGACCCATTCATGTACCCATGGCCTTAATCTAAACTTTCCTGGATTTCATTCTATGAATAATTATACACACAGGAGGGCAGCTCATCAGCTGGCGTAAACTGGCTTAACTCCACCAAAGTAATTGGAGAACAGGCCAGAATACCGTTTCCAGACATGGTACGATGCCACTGGGGTTGAGCAGGCAGCACACGAGGGCTGCAGGCAGGAGTCCGGGGTTTTATCACCGCTTTGGGATCAGCCCTGCTCCAATGGACTACGAGCCAGGACGCCTGCACTCATTTGCCAGCTCCGTGTGTGTCTTTTGAGCTTGCTTAATTCAGTTTGCTTCCCTTTACCTTTATGTCCTTTTTTTTTTTTACAAAATAACACTACCGTCATCTTGAAAAAGCAGCTGGAATTGTGTAGTTAAAAAACCCCAGCAAGTCTCTGGGCATTGCTGCATACCACTAGTTATTCCTTGCTTTAAGACATCCATGTGTGGCCAGTTCTGCTCACAGGGACCCTCCCTTTTGGCTCCCAAAATCCACTTTCAGCCTCAGTTTCTTGCACACGTTCTCGTACTGTCCTCACCCACCAAACACAGGGGTACGCACCAGATAACCCCGCTCCGGACTCAAATTCCCAAACAGCATCTCCACAGGACCCAGATCAAGTTCCCGGTGCCCTTTGCAAGAGCTTCACCCATGCGAAACCTCACTGTTAGGTCCCGCACGAGGCAGCCAACCTGGCGGCTGCCACGTACCGTATGGATGTGAGCAACACATACTGTGGAGGGGATCCTCACGGAAGGCTGGGGGGAGCAGGGGCAGGCTGTCTCCATCCCTCCTCTGCTCCACCTGGATGGAGAGATTTAGTCCCACAGCCAGAATCAGAGACTACCGCAGACTGCTCATCTCACCAATCAATTTTTACGGCTGGAGAGGATAATAATGGTAATATCAGTATAAAAAAACCCCGCAATGACCCATAACAGTAACATATTACAGCTCCTTTTAAATAACTGTGCTGGCTGCAGTTTCTTTGTTTCTCCGGCAGCAGACAAGCCGAGGCGCTGGGACCATCTCCGTGTCTCCGGGATGTACCAGCGCTCCCAAAGCAAGAAGGGCATGTTGGGATGGGGACGGGTGCACAGGCACGAGTGACCCGGACGCCGTGGGAGGTGGGCTGGGAGGGGAGGGTAGGATAACAGAGGGGAGTGCTCCCCCCCACCAAGGCAACACCATCTCAACCTGGAAAAATGTAGGCTGAGATTTAATTCTGTCCTTGTTCCCATGGCCCAGCAGAGCGGTCCTTTGCGGCGGGTCCTTTTCATACTGAAGACTTGGCGTGCCCAACCACAGCTGTAAGCCAATGAAGCAGAATGCACAGCTTAATTTCCAACAGCCCCCCAACCATATGCTGCGTCGGGAAAACCTGAAGATAGAGCATTTTACTGTTACGCTGGGCACCAAAAAAGAACGCTTTCCCTGGAGTTAACAGACATTTACTGGGGTTTCTTGGTACTGTAGGAAGCAAGGTTCTCACTTGCTATACGCAAGACAAAAAGTTAAAACACAAAACTCCCCTCACCTTCGCCCCCGAAAGCACGGGGGGTAGGACAGGGCTTATTTTACGGTGGGATGCTGTACACCCCACTGAAGGCAGCAGCGAGGGAAGACTGAACGGCTTTTCATTTCAGGCATCTGATAACAGGAGGAAGAACTACACAGGATTTAGGTTCGTTGGGATGGGGGGAAGAAAATTAAAGGCACTGCCTCTTTCTTTGCGTGCCATTACTTCGAAGTAATTAGCTTAGCTGTTCAGATCTCCACAAAAAGCTCCTTAAAATACTGGACTTGATTTCCAAGTACAATAAAGCACCTTTATGCTTTCATGTAAAAGGACCTTATGGCTGCCCTCAATCTTAAGCACATCATTAGCCCCAGAGAACCTGGTACCTAACGCCCCCATACCGCCCGTGCAGCATCGTGGCCCCTTCCAAAAGGCTGTTTTCTTCCAGTTGGTATTCCCTATAAATACTCGAAAATTGTTAGAATTTTTAAAACTGTTGTTTAGAGGGTTGAAGCCGTTTGGTTTTTTTTTTTTTTCATTTAGAAACAGGACCGGATCCAGAGTATTGCTATTTACTTCACTGGCATTGCTTCAGATTTACACTTGTGTAACAGCAACCGCAGAGCTGAGTCCAAACTGTGCAAAAGAGATTTAAAAACAAACGGGCAAGATGAGAATGTGACAAGGCACACACGCACACATACACACAGTGTGCCTGGAGCTCCTGCGCTCCCTGGTCCTAGCTCCAAACTCTCGCTTGCCCTCACGAACCCTACTAATACACTAATTTGCCATGGATATTATTTTAAACGGTGCTTCCGAGTGACCCTCAAATTTGCACACACAATAAAACCTAATCTGCATCTGCAGACTGTGAAACGGTGTGGGGAGGCTGGGGCGTTCGCTTCGTACAATCCCCCGTACATACGGACACCATTTTTCAGAGAGCAAATCTGGAGCCTGTTTTTGACAGCTAATACCCGTCCCCTTCTTCCCACAAGCATCCCGAAAACCAGAGGCCAAACCAGCCTGAAAGAGCTGCTTCGACAGCAGCAATCCGGCTGAACAGAAGAGAAGAAAATATAAGAGAAGGGATCTTAAAACAACCCTAAAGTGTGCTGCTTTAGACGACTTCTCTTCTGCAAGGGCTGGTTTTAATCCTGCATCTTGTTCCTGTGCTTTCTGTACCCCAACCCCTAGATTGCTAATTCTCTCTCCCGCATAATATTTGCTTCCTTTCAGAATATTTCCCCAACCCTCTTTTGGCAGAGTACAGCCACTACGTAACCACAAAGAAATCCTGCAAACAGGGGGTTTAGACTTTTCTCAAAAGCCCACAAACCTCCCCAGCCCCAAGCCTGAGCCCGTTCGTGGCCGTGTCTCAGGATCCGACCCCCTCTCGCCGTCAGGGGTCACCCCTCCATCCCACCGGCACAAGGAAACGAGGTGCAGCCCCCCGGACTCCCCTTGCTCCAGGTGGATTCCTGGTATCATTTTTAGCACTTAATTCCTAACAAATAACGAAGCTGGAGCAGGAGGATTTTGTTAGCACAGGGGAGTGGGTGCTGCTTCGTACTGTCACCTCCACCGATTTCACCAATTCCCCATAAACCGGTAAATGCTGCTGGGGACCCATTATGGAGGCATTTAAATGAAAGAGCAAACGGGGTGTCTGTGCCACAAAGCCCGGTATTAAATATATAAGCAGACCATTTAAATCCAGCTACCACTAATATCTCTGAGTACACCGAGATCCTGACGCACAGGTACATTTCAGCTTTGTGAAAAACGACTCAATTTTGCACAGGAAGATCTTACTCAAAAATTCCCTTATGCAAAAATTTTAAAGTGGGGAAAAAAGTTCCTTTTATTTATGTATTTATTCTCAAATGATCGCATGTGAGAGAGAGAAAAGAAAAAAAAAAAAAGTGTTTATTTTAATCAAACCCAGAATATTTAAGCAGCTGAAATGGGTTTATTTTTCATGTTAAAAAGGGACGTTTTGAAAACACTCCATGAAACAAAAAAAATCAACCCAAAATGCCTTGATCACAAAATAAATTATTTAGCTCTTATATAAACCCCGGCATGAAACGACAAACATTTTTGTCACTTTTGCACAGCCCTGATTACCGTGCATTATGCTTTCTAACAGCTTTTCCTAGCATCATCACTAATGGATTTTATAACATGCTTTATAACAGGTTATTAAGGAATATGGCTATAGCTGGTAATCGCTGTATAATATGAATAAAGCATTTAAGAAACGGCCCCTTCATTTAAACTGTTAACTGGGAAAACTGTCGCATTATAAATAACAGAAGTGAGAGGCATTTCTGGGGAGGGCTTCCATCTCCAGCCCTGCAAAAATGTGTATTTGCACGTTCCTTCCTTTCTTTCTTTTTTTTTTTTAAGACTAAACCCCCTTCATTCATCATTATTCTTAAAACCTACTTTTGCTGCGATGCCCACAAGAAGCGAATCCCTCGAGACTATTTTCTTTTATATGATGAGTCATTTATTTTATACAATGGTATCATAAATTTTAAAAAAGTTCAAGCGCACTGTGCATGGGCCATTGCCAAGTAACCGTGTCATCTCACGGCTGTGTTTACGGTCTCTCCTTCCCCACACCTCACTGTTTTGTCATCCCGTCACTGAATCATTTCGGGCTTGATCCTGCTCCCATTTAAGTCAATGGCAAAATTCCCATTGACGTCAATATGAACAAGAAATGAGCTATCTGGGAGCAAGATGATATATGAATGTGGACGTATATATCAAACCAGGGCCCGATGTTGAGTATCTAACTAATAATAAAAAATTATAGTCTGCTGTGATAGTAGGGGAATAGTAGGTGGGCTTGGGGAAGCGAGGAATAAAATTAACATTATAATTGGGCAAGTATTTATAAATCTGCATCCTGGAGGAGTTTTTAAATGTCCGTTAAAAATAAAAAACATCAACCCCCGCAGCTAAGAGACCGGCTGCGGGTTTCAGTGGAGCACCTACCCCAGCCCCGCGGGTGCTCCCGCATCCCGCATCCCTCATCCAGCATCCGCATCCCACATCCAGTATCCCGCATCCCTCATCCAGTATCCCGCATCCCACATCCCGCATCCCGCGCCCGCAGAGCCCCGGCGGGTGCGTGTCAGTCCCGGCTCCGCAAGCAGGTGGCAGTGGCGACATTTCCCGACGAGGCTTCTCAGCTGGAAATGTCCAAAGCGGGGAGATGAGGGGGGGGGGGGGGGGAGAATAACCCTCGCCCAGGAACAAACACAAAAAAATAAATAACATCTCGAAACGTTAACTTCTTTCCCTCTATCAGATCATTGTTAACAGCTAATAAAATATCAGTCTGCAGGGACACGAGATATAACCAATACCCTAATAAAGAGAGTCAAAGAAAGGAAATTAGATCTGCTGGGTTTTTATACCATTCGAATAAAGTGATGGATCTGAAGATTTGGACAATCGTTTCCTAAAAAATTAAAAGTGGAGCCTGCGCACGCCAGCGGGTTGCTGAGGCACGGAGAGCCGGGACGCAGCTCTGCCGCAGATCAGATTTCCTCCTGTTCTAACTATTGGTTAATGTTTTTAAAAAGGGCCCATTAGCAAATGCCACATGTAAAATGATTCATTGGTGGAAACCCATATGAAAAAGTATTACGGTCTCTGCGCCGATATTGCAACGTAATTAATATCAATTGAATTAATCATAGTGAGTTAAGTGAAATGTTATTAAACAATGCACACGCGCAAACATCATGGCATCCCCCTTCAGACAAAATGTAACGTTTTCAATATTTGCCTGCAGCTGACAACAATAAATCCTCTTAAATTTGCCTTCCAAGGTCAGCGAGTGCGGGAGATGCATGTATATGATTTTCTAGTTTACCTGCTAAGGAGAGAGAGGGGTCAGTAAATTATACTCCCAATTCAGCCTAATTGAATAGACTAGTGGACGTCAGACTCGAAACTGGAGGGAGCATGAGGACATACTTGACAACATATATCTGTCACAGAAGACAAGAAGAGACAGGTAAATGGACTGACAGAGGGGAAAGATATACCACACGTATAATAACCACCATGTGATGAGAAGAACAAGCGTTAAAGGAAGAATAACAGAGCCACCTCCATTATCTGGAAAGCAACTTCACTCATTTTTTTAATTAGTGGAACCTGCGGCTGACAAGGGAGGGCAAGATTGAAGACTCGCTGGAAGCTCATTACATATTCTCATCCTGAAATGGGTGGCAAGAGGCAATGTTTTTAAGCAAACCCAGTTGTGTTTCTCTGGAGCAGGACAACTTCCAGGATTTGCCAAATGGGCAAAGAATGACAGGTTGATGTTTTCAAGAAAAATGGATTCCCACTGCAAATCTGTTAGAGCAGCCAAAGCAGCAACCCAGGGATTACACAGTGTTTGCTCTTGTATGGGGCTTTTATGCATAGGTTTCAAGGTTCTTTATATGAGAAGGCTTAATGGCATTAATCCCGTTTCACAGATAGAGAAAGCGAGGCAAAGTCATTTGCTCAAAATTACTCAGTTGAGACCAAGAACCAATTGCTCTGACGACTGCTCCCGAGCCTGCACCGAAGGGATGAGCAGAGAGGAGCAGCAAGCAGACAAAGTACGATGAGAAGCGGCCTGACAAGCGAGGAGGTATTTGTGGGAGAACTCCAAGTTGGGTCTCTGCACAGGTCTGATCCAACGATACCAAAACCGCTGTACTAGACCTTGGAAAAAATAATAGCGCAGCGGTGGTATAAGGATCGAGGAGATGAAGGAAAACTAGGAACCACAGAACTAAGTATCCTGTTATATTAAGGCAGCAGTGCAGAAATATAACAAATATACTCGTCTTTTTAGAAGAGGGGCTAGGAGAAGTCTGGGTGAGTCTTCAGCACATGTTCCCAAGCCAGCACGGTGGCAAATTCTGCTCTAAGGGAGCAGCAGGAGGGACATGGGAGAAAGACAAGGAGCAAGAGCACTCGGGGCCTCCTACGAACAACAGGTCTGCAACCATGTCCCAGCACGCCAGGCTGGGAGCGAAAGGGAGAAGGAACTTCCCAGGTCCCAGGCTGGACAGGCAGCCTGCCTGGAGACAAGATGATTTTCCAGAGCAGATGCTCTTAAGTCGGGAATTTTTTCTTACATTTAGCAGCTCCTGCCACAGCACATCAAAACACAGCAGAAATGTTAACAAGTTACTCCTGGGAAAAGGGAGAATAGGAAGAGGAACGTTGAACGTTGTCATCCAGTTTAATCAATGAGCAAACCAGAGCAAAACGTGTTCCACTCTTGTCTCGAACTCACCAGCAGAGTTCAAACAGAAACCAGCAATCTTAACTATTAATCCCATTTTAAGCCACAAGAAAATATATCTGCTTGCAGTACTACACAACTCACTGTGATGGAGCCCATAAGCTTCATATCTTTCACTGAGTCATTAACGGCAGGGTCCAAACTAATGTTTTCAACAATGTTTTGGTGAACGGCTGATTAAACATCTTTTAGTTGCCCAACATTCCTGTGCCCTTCCCAGAATAGCATGATCCCAATAAAATGTTGGAGACTCTTGAAGACAAAGGGCAACCTTGAATGGGCAGCAACGGTTAGCCTATTTGACAGTCAATGTCATTTTAAATATCAAGACTAGAAGATCAGAAAACTGCTGGTGGGATAACAGGAGGTTCTGGTGCTTGCAGGTGACAGAAATGGCAGAATGCAGGCTGAAACCAAGCTGCAAAGTACCCTTAAATCCAAATACCACAGGAAAGGTCTCCCTCACTAGCTACAGATCAAGTTAAAATAGTGGCACCCCATCTTCCTGCAACTGCGTCACTCTTTGCGACCTGTCAGGGTCGCAGCCAAAAGGCTGCGCCGTCGAAGAAAGCTCCATCTTTACCACCAGAGCCCAACCTCTGGGGCTGGTGAAGAGTCTTGTCCACAAAATATGTCAATTCTTCCTCCTGGCTGAGAGCAAGACCTGGGACTGGCCCGTCCCTCCCTGTCCTTTACTACACTACAGAGACAGCTTTGGAGAAGCTCTTCCGATCAGTGTCTCATGCCATCCCTGAGAAGTTCCCCAGGCACCTAGAGATTCCTCTCCAGCTCAGCTACCTTTGAAGTCCCAACTTCTGAAGTTAGAAGACAGCCTGAGGATCTTGGCCATCATTTAAGCAATGGTCTGGCAGCCATGGTTGAAAAGAAAGTTGGAAACCAACACTTCCAGTTCTACTGAGAATTAATACAACCTGCCCTTCTTAGTCCACATCCACTTCCAGTGGCCCGTCTTGTGGTACCATGAGATAAGAGAGGGCTAATATTAAAAATGCACAACCGTTACAACTCACTTACAAAGTGGAATAGGAAGCAGGGAATGTCTTATGGTAAAATTTCACAACTAGGAGAAGAGCAGGTAGCCGTGGCCACCCCGATGGATGTGAGTCTGAGGCTGAAGTTCTTCATAACCTAGGCAGATCTGGGGACCTCCCTCTGGCTTTGGACTCTGCATCTGACAGGGAAAATGGGGACACAGGAATTATCAAATTCACAGAATTTTATCGACAATTTATATTTACTTAGTGCTTTGGAAGGACATTTTAAGAGTCCGTAAGGTACCACGGGAATACGCACAAGGCACTAGAGGAGACCAAGCATTACTATTACCACTCTGGGACTTTCTTCTATGTAATTCCAGTGTAGTCAGTCATTCAATTTTAATCATAACTAATGCAATGCCTTTTACAAGAAGAGGTCATACTATATTCTAATCCATTTTGTAATTAAGCATAAATTTTAAAGAATCAATTGAATACAGCGATGAACTCACAGTTTGCCCAGTGCCTTTGCTGCCAAAGGGTGTCCCTGTGCAATTAACAGACTTAAAAAGACCTGGCTAAAGGATGGAAAGCGTTCCCAACCTCTGGCACGCGGTCTTATCTGGGAAACAACGTAAGGAATAAAGCAGCAATGCCATAAAGATAAGGTGGAGAGGCAGGAGGGGTTTTTAAGGAAATATTTAAGAATAGAGAAGAAGAACGATCTGATTTAGAACTGAGCAGGAAAGGGAGGTTTTGACCCCTTAAGAGGAAAATCTTGTGAGGTGCTTGGAAGAGACACTGTCGGAACTTGAGCGTTATCTTTAGCTTTCATTTTGGGCATCTTCCAGTTCCTCCAGTTAACGCCTTTTCCACTGGCCAGAGCTGGGATGGACCCAATCCTGCACATACTGGTGGGAATGGTCCTTTCCATCATGCACTTTAAAGTCCTGGGACTGTCCAGGCAGGCCCGTAGTGGGAGGTATCGGCAGGGTCTGGACAGCGATGTGCTTTCTCTGATTTTGATGAAGTAGCGAAAGAAGCATAACGAGCCCCTCAGGTCCAACTCTCTTCCCTGTCCAGGGGAAAATAATTTAGCCTGAGAACTTGAAATTGGAGTCGGGAGGAGCTGAGATGTCTCTCTCTGCAGTTTTGTTAATTTAAACTGGACTTTATTAGGGATGATTTTAAAATATAAACATTTTTAACCAGAGCCAGGATTTTAAATGTACTAAACAGTCTGGCCGCAGGAGTTTGGACTGCTGCAGAAATTGCTGCCATTTGCAAAATTTGGACACAGACACTGGGATGATTTCAAGCATCTCCACCCCCCAGGATGAACCCTGCATCCTGGCTGTGGACTCGGCTCCAGCTCCACCACCTGCATCCGTCAGAGGCTCGGTGACCCAGCCAGCCTCTCCGCCGCTGTCAGCAGAGGGCAATGAAGGCCATGCAGAAAACCCCACACCAGCACCACCCAGAAGACAGAAAGCAGAATTTTTTCCATCCCAATTACAAACCGAGCAGCCCCCAAATCCATCTCCTTTCCCAAATCTAGGATCAGATTTCTTCCCCATCTGACAACAGAGCATTTTCGCTTGTGTTTACACAGGGCAGAGCCGAGCAGAGTCTCTCTTCCCAAATAAATACTTTCTTTGCAGCAAATGCTCCCTTCACACACACACAAGTGCAAGCCTTCCCAAACTCCCCCTGCGCTGGTGCTGGCCCTGAGGTCAGAATCCGTCCCACTGTCTATTCATCAGTGCGGAGTCCAGGGAGATTTAATTTTCTTTCTTTCTTTCTAAAGCAAAGATGAACACTGCATGTGTTTCAGACCCTTGCAGCCCAGTCCTCAAAGGCAAGACTCTATGCAAATACAGTTGCTAAGGAGAAAACATTGCTCTCCCCATGTCCTCCTAAAAATACTAATTAAAACCAACCCCGCTCGCTCTCGCAGGGTACCAAAGCGATGCGAGGCAGTGAACTCCACGCGGCCAGCATCGGGAACAGGCTGGAATGATTTGGTTTTGACCGCCAGATGACCTCGAGGGCTGCCCGGCCTGATGGACAGTCGGACCATTAGTCCTTTTAACACACATTCTTTTCCCAAAACGTAGACATCACTCCGCTGGTTCGCAGAGAGAGAGAGAGAGAGCACCATCTAAACCAGCCATGACCCTGCCCGCTGGGTTATGGGCCCTAAGGCGAGGGGGAATTCATTGGGGAAGGAAGGCGACAGCTCGCCTTTCACAAAGAGCCCCCGAAACCCCAAGCATTCTCCCCAAGCCTGAGAAAACCATGACACGCCACAGCAGCCCCGGGAAAGGAGGGTACGGAGCTCCGCATTCCCGTCCCCGCGCCCCGCAACAAAAGGGAAGAGGCAAATCTCTCCTCTCTTTGTGTTTCCCGATGCTGGAGTTTTTTTTCCTAACCCAAATAAACATTAAACATCCCTCGCGGTACCGTTTGGGAACGGCCATGCTGCTCCGTGCTCTTTTATCAAAGGATGTGAAATCCCAATTCCTTTTATTTCCCCCCCTCTCTTCCACTGAGGCATAATTTTTTGGTCTTATTATTCCAAGCAAAATGAGGCAAGAGCGAACGAGCCCTGCTGCTAATAGACCAGAACAACCTATTAATCCAGAGCAAAATTAAGCAGCACAAAGGTTAGGGAAACGAGAGTCTTGCTGTTTTTTAACCTCATAACCGAGGCCTGAGCCTAAAGCCTTCAGATGATGAGAGTTTTTTCTACTGACTTTAATGAGATTTCGGCCAGGAGATTTAGGTACAATCAAGGGTCTGTAGATATCTGGAGGTGTTTTACCTAAATAGAACCAGAATTTCAGCAATATCTCCATTTTTCTGTCACCTTGCTGCAAGACTGAGAGCAAACCACTAGTGCTTACAGCTGCCTCAGTTTCCCCAACTGAAAAATGAGGACGGCAATTAATCCTTCTCCATCAGGTTTATCACAAAGAACCTCTATTAAGTGCTTCAAGACTAGCAGATGGAAGAGACTAAAACCCACAAATACACCGTTGTTATACACATTTACTTTGCCTGAACCAGTAGCTTAAAAAGACACTGAATTCTGCTGGCAAAATTAATACAAAACAACAAAGTATGCTTTGACGTGGAAGAAGCAGTGTAGAGAGGGAGAGGGATTTTCTGCCCCCTGCCCCAAAGAGATGATTCATTCCATCTAAAAATAAAATGAGTAAATAAATACAGATGCCAAGCCCACAACACGGGGGCAAAAAAAAAAAAAAAAGCTTTTCATCTCCCATTTCAGTGGCTGCAGCAGACAGAGCCTTGCCTGTCCCGAGCCCGTTTTAATTTCCCTCTTGGGATGACTGACAAGCTATGCTGAGCTAAATGAGGAAACATCTGTTTGACTTTCCGAAAGCTGGCACTGGGTGCCGAAGCCTGAAGCTTGAATGCCACTTTCACAAAATCCAGGCTCTCCTGCTGGAAACAGCCCAGCCGGGGCAGAGGCAGCAGCTCGGGGTCGAAGCCTCCAGACCTTCTTGTTACTCAAGATCTAAGCTCAGAAAGGAGGCTGCAGCTGAAACGCAAGCGCTCAGCCCCGTTTTCCCCATACTAGGAGAGAAATTGAATTGCAAAGGGCAAGCTGAGCCTGATATCCCCACGCAACTTTCCCCACTGCAGCTTGTTTTGTGAAGACCAAGAACACAGGGAGCGTTATAACTCCTCTTAACGGGAGGCAGAGAGAAACCTGGGATGTCTCCAGCCTGCTCTATGTCCAGGAAAACCTTACAGGGGCTTTTAATTATTTTTTTAAAGTTGCTTCCCACAGTCCCTGACATTTTGCAGGCTGCTGGCTGTTTGTTTTCTCTAGCACGGTGGCTGTACAGTAGAGTGTGCCTGACCCCTGCACTCCGGCGAGAAGTGTGTCTAATGCTCCTACAAGGTAACCTTTTCACTGGAGTTTTCTTGGGTGACCCCAGAGTCCCATCTGTCCGAAGACTAACTCCTACGGCATGTGGAAAATGCAGCTGGCCTGTCTCCAGAATGCCTCCTGCAAGACCGACCCATCTGCATCTTTTCTGCTTTATCCAAGTTTGCAGTATGGCATATTTCCCCCTTCTCCTTCTGTACAAGCTCAAAAATTAACCCTTTCTGCCCAGGCAGAGGATTTAGTTTGAGCAAGATGAACTGGGCATTAGGAGCAAGTTTAGACTGACTTGAACCCACACAAATCCGCAGCGACTTAAACTAAATTATACTCTGAATTTACTTTGCAGTGGTTAAGAAAATAATGCGGCCCTTTATTCCCTCCCTTCCCCCAGGAGGGTTTATCTATCTCATCTCATCCCCAGTCCCTGTTCAGCAGTTGGCAGAGCAGACGCTGCTACGGGGACAATAAGATGCTGCTGGTATCGCTTAAGGGACAAGCTAAGAACGGAGAGTCACCCGATTGCAGCGATTACTGGTAAACTACAGCCGTGAGGCATTTTAGGCAAATGATCAGCTGGGTGGGGGCTGTACCGTGGAAGAGTGCGTTTCCACTTTGATGAAAACAACAGCATGCCTTGATTCTTTGGGGAATCTTCTTAATAGTGAATTAGTGGCTGAAGATCTCCGGAGCACGACCAGAGGGATGCTCAAGCCCGGGAGCGTGCAGATTTTCAACATCAGCCTCTGTTTGGGTTTATACACGTTCTAGTAATTAGCCAAATATTTGCAGCAGCAGTGAACTGCAGAGAAATCCTCAACCTCAAGTTGAGAGTCAATGGGCACTAAACGGTGGCGTTCAGCGACTGGCCTGCCATTTAAATCTGGCTGAAAATAAAGGAGGAAAATGGCAGAATGAAGCTGCGTTTGCTTCAACAGCTCTTTGCCACCCCATCCTAGAGTTCGGGGATTTCCCTCTGCCTCCCCAGGAACCCTGGACAGACCAAGGAACAAGGATTGACATTCAGATACATTTGGCCACGCTCATGACATTCCTGGGTTTCTGCTTCATTTAGATGAGTAACATTTAAAAACAAACGCCGGCACTGATTGCCGGTACCCACAAAGCTGTCCTTGCAACGCGGGGCGATGGTGTTCGCTCCTGCACAGGCTGAGCACACCTGAGAGGGTCAGAAAACCTCCCATTTATTTATTTTAACAGGACTAGAATTGCACTTTATGATGAAGGTGCAGAATCCCGCTCCAAATTACCTGGGAGTAAGGATCCGACACCCACGGGCATCTTAGAGAAATCCCAACTTTCATTAACAAATTACAACTGAGCTTTAGTTCCCGCAGGCTAAAACACATAATAACCCAAGAATTAACTTCAATGTATTCACAGGATTAACGTTGTACCAAGGGCTGATAATTAAAAGAATCCTGATAAAGACTCTGCCAAAAAATTAATTAATAAAAAGAGAAATAACAGCGTAACATTAAGTCTGTGGGTTTGATACTCCAGCTCACAAAGTTAAACAAATCTCTTCCGCTCGCCAAAAACCTGGCACTTAAGTGACGTAAAAACTTTAGGAAGGGCAGTAAGTGTGGCTGAGTTACAAAAGCAGAGCTTTTCTATCCCGATTAGGCTCTGACACTTGAAATCCAAGGCAGCTGCTCTGCTTAGCTCGACCTCACTCCTTCCCCCCTTCCCCAACAGCCCGTCGCTCCCTCCTCATTCTTTATTTTTAAACTTCAAGTTTTTGCAATCAGGAAAAAAAATGGCAGCCATTAGAAACACTAGTTAGGGACTTAGTCCAAAATCAATTTTAATTAAAAACACACCGCTTTAATGTTGAACATGGTCATTTTTAGCATTGCTGTTGGCTAGACGATCTGCGTAGCCGGGCCACCATTGCTATGCAAGGAAGGACCTTCCACCAAGAACAGCCCTTGTTATTAATGGGGGGGCTGGATGTGAAGCCCTGGGGTCCGGGGAACCCTCTTATGGCTATCAGCCATCTCCAAACGACGTTAGGGTTACAGCGCCTAACGACTGGATGTATTTCATTTTGGGGAGGGGGGATACGTGGATGAGAAGGGGCCAGCAAGGCGGCTGTGGGGGTAAATAAGCTGTAAAGAAGAGCGCTGTGGTTTTATGAGAGCCGCTGTGACCCAGGAGTCAGTTGGTCACATGCAGCCGGTGCCCATTACCAAATCAATAAGCATTAAATCAACCTCATTTTCTACTATTTAAATTAACTATAACTGTTTTAATTGCAGATTCATAGCCTGCAAACTGCTTATTACGCTTTACATTATAGCTGAGATTTGCTTGCACGTTACAGACCATTGAGAGCACTCTACAAACCCAGCCCTGCTGAAACCTTCCTCCCCCCCAGCCTTCAGCGTACAGGAGGAGACCCATTAAAACCAGGGGAAGCAGGGAAGGGGAGGGAGGGCTGGGAACACACAGCGTGGGAGCTCGGCACAGGGTAATGGTCACCGCAGAACGTAGCAGGAGGCTAGAAATTAAGGGCTTGTTCTTGCTCCCACGGAAGATGCTGCTGTGCCTGGCAGCGGCTGGAGTCCCAGCCCGAGGGCCTGTGGGTGGAGGTTGGCTGTTATGGGGGAGGCATGTTGTGTGGGGTGCACCTCTGGGGCTGGAAAGTGGGGTCCCTTAGCACTCAGATGAAGTTATAGGGTTATAAAACCTAAAGAAGAGCCTGTGTGCAAAATGGCAGTGACTTTCAGCAGCGCTGGCCAGGTGGAGAAAGGCGATGAGACACCCCAAAGTGCAAAATCAGGCCAGGGACTCGGATGAGCCTGGGCTGTCCTCGACGTGAGGCTTCCTGCCAAGGCTAAACTCTTGGAGGCAGGAACTAAGTCCCAGGGGAAGCGGCATCAGGGCCAGATCCTGCAAATCAGTGTGGCACCCGGCAAGACGGAGCCCACCTGCTCGTGCAGACAGCAGCACCGCAAGGCTTGGGGCTTCACCACACAAAGGTGCCTTTGCTCAGGTCTTTACTGCATTTCTGCCTAATTTCCAGATTGGTCTCCAGCAAATCACAGACATGTTCGGTTGAAAAAAAAAATAAAAAAAAAACCCTATCCCGTTGTTAAGGCAGGAGCTCTTTAAGCAATCTTTGAAAGTTTTCATCTTTCCTAGGGAGCGCACACCTTGGTTTTGGCCCTGGTCATCATTCTGGCATTTTGCCTCTGTTGCTCTTGTCTTCCTTGAGTCCTGTCACTGAGACAAGGAATAGTCTGTAGGTAAACGGGAGTTTGTTAATTTTTTATGGATGTCAGTCTCTTGACATTAGTGCTAGATAGACTAGTCCCTGGGTCAGTGGCAATGACCCCAGCAGCACTAAAACATGCACAGAGTAAACACTCAAGGGTGGGCAGCGAGGGGGTTATTCTACAGCGAGTTTGCTCTGCGCTGGCTGTAGCCTCCCCCTTGCTCAGCAAGGGTCTGTGGGCGTACGGGGCCAGCCCCGCTCCCCGGCCAGCCCCAGAGAGCGAGTGCCCCTGGCACTTCGGTCGGGCCACAGGCAGCAAGGCGAGTCCCTGAGGAAATTTTTGGAGTTTTAAAAGCAATGAGCTCTACTTGACGGACTTGGCATCGGTGCTGAGCAGCCACCTCCCCAGCAGCAGAGGTTTACACGTGCCATTCTTCCCCAGCTCTCCAAGGGACAACTTTGTCCCCATGATTTCTCACCTGCTTGTTTTTACATCTCAGCTATGTGCCAAGGCAAACGGATCATACATTGCAAGTTAAGAGCAATCTCTACCAAAGCCCCTGGTTCCTGTACAATCAGCCAATGACACCAGCGACAAAGCTGGGATCAAGACTAGATATAAGGAAGAAATTTTTTACAATGAGGGTGGTGAAACCCTGGCCCAGGTTGCCCAGAGAGGCTGTAGATGCCCCATCTCTGGAAACATCCAAGGCCAGGCTGGACGGGGCTCTGAGCAACCTGACCTAGTTGAAGACGTCCCTGCTCATGGCTGGGGGGTTGGACTAGATGGCCTTTAGAGGTCCCTTCCAACCCAAACTATTCTATGATTCTATAAATACTTCCACCTAAAGTCATGGGTACTCTTGAATCAAGCAGCCTCAAGTATTTCCACAAGCATCATCCAAACTCCCATTGTCAAAAGAAGAGCTATCGTGAGAGGATATGGGCAGCACAAGAAAAAAAGGTATCGATTGATGCTATTGAAAGAGGAGATTGAGAAGCAGAGGGGCACACCCAGACTTCTCCACTCCACAATGACCGGGGTTGCGTGCACGCAGGAACCCACATGGCTCCAGGATCTTCAATTCACCATCTCCTGAAGCACCTTCCTGGTGTCTCTGTCCTCCTCCTCCCCCTTGCACTAGCACAGTCCCAGACCATGAAGCTTCTGGCTCAGCAACTGGAGCGAACCCCCAGCTCCCTAACAAGGTTTTCTCAGCATCGCCAGATCTGACTTACTTTTTTTTTGCGAGGCCAGAGCACCCAGGGAAAGATCAAACCCTTAATACTGGCATGCAGGCTGCCCTTCATGGAGAAAGCTGTTTACAGGATCTTGCTCCAATCTCTTGGGTCTGAACGAGAAATTTAATTCTGGGCTCCCAGATTTTCTATCTGCACAGCTGGCTCCGTAACAGGAATTCTGCATGCATGCTGGGTATAAGCCGGGACTACTTTAACATCTAATTTCAGCACAGCAAGAATTAGCTCATCCATAAATGACAGCAGGCCTGCAGCTCCTCTGTCCTCTCAAATGCCCAAAGCACAGATTAGCGATAAAAATATCTGATTTTCTAGATGCTATACTTGATAATAAGCTAGTGAATTCCCCTGGATGGATTTCTTAAACAGTCCCTTTTACTCAACAACCTGCCCTCCCCGAGAACTGTAGTTTCCAAAGCTACGCCAATGGACAACCCCCCTATCTGTCCCCCCTGGACCCCAAGGTATGGCTCCACTGGGAGAGTTAATAGCAAGGATTAGTGAGCTAACCAATATCATGACTCTCTCCCATGTATTTCCCTGGTCTCCATTACTGCCCAGAGGGCTGCTGGAGCCGTCTGAGCACTTTGCAGTCATTAACATCCCCCAGAGCACGAGGGGCTGTTATCCCCATCCTATGCACAGCCGCGCTGTGGCTTGATTTCCCAAGAACCTGCAAAAAAATTCAAGGGAGAGACCTGCCCACTGGGCAGAGCAGCCCATCGCCCTCAGATCCCCCCAACCTCCTCTTCCTCAGGAGTGGAAGAAAAGATGATGTTAAATGAATGTGTAAATAAATACATAATTATAGCCAGACTTGGAAGCCAAAGAGACACCAAAATGTGTTCCTATCCTATTCTCTGGTCTCTCCAGGGGAAGAGCGTGGGGAAGACGCTGTAAGCAGCCTCCTACAGAAGTCCCTCTTCTCCTGTCACCCAGCTTCACTCGAACACCACCCTTAGGCATCAGTCCGAGGAAAGGCATCCACCGTGCTGGGCTGCATCCCAGGCTTGCTGGGAAACCTGCCTCCAGAAAGGGCCGTGGAGCTCGGCTGGGCACGGTGGGGAGCTCAGCTCTTGGGCAAGTAGGTAAATGCTCGACTCATCACGCTCCCAGCCTGAGCAATGGTGAATAACGCACAGGACCCCAGAGGAAGCAGAGAAAAATGAGGGGATGCCCAGGGCTCTAATAGGGAGGCAAAGGTCCCCGCCCAGGTAGGAGAAAATGTGCAATAAAATTGGCCGATTTGGCTTAACAGGTAATTACAGAGTTAATAAAACCAGGCTCCTTGACACGATAGGTCCTAACGATACGGCCTGTGTCATGGGCACTAAGTGACTTTTTACTTTGCTGATCATTGATCCAGCAGACAGTAACAGCTCCGAATTGGATCGATGCAGCTGTCGCAGGCTGGCAGCGAGGCTGCGCGCTCGCAAACCGCAGGACATTTCACATGAAGAAGTTTACTGCTCTTGCACTGTGACCTGTTTGGAAATGAAACATCTGGCCATTTACCTCTCCTGCTTTTAATACAAAGATTAATCCATGCTATGAACTATTTGCCAGAAAGATCCATTTTCTTTTTTTAAAAAAGTAGCAGTACGTTTTGTTGCAAAGGGAAGCGGCAGCCTTTTGTGTTTGTAAAGTTTTATTTTAATTAAAAAGTTCTGGAGTTTAAAAAAGCCCCCAAAACTCATACAAAAAGCAAGCCTGGGTCAAGGACTACAACCTGACATAATCTCTCTCCGTCCTACGAATTCCCCAACCAAAACTTTTTCATTTTCCATTTGAAAACACAACCTGAACATTTTTGCTAGAGAGACTCTTTTTATGGCAAGAGGCGTTTACTGCAGAGACCTTCCCAGCAGCTCGAGCACACACAGCGCGCAGGCCCCGAATGCTTGCAAGGAAAAGCAGGTCGGTTGAGCAGCCCTGGAGTGGACAGCGGAGGGATGCTCACGGATGGGACCGCAGCCCAAAGCTGTCCCCAGGGCTGCGGCACGCGGGGTCTGGCCGCCTTGGGGGTCCCCTGGAGTCCTACAGGACCCAAGCCCAATGGCCACGGTCCCTGTGCCGAGGCAGGGCACTTACCCATTCCCTCCTCTTTGTCAGACACAGAATTTCATAGAAATAGTAAGACATTAAATCCTTTAAAACAACTTCTGTTAAATTTGGCTGAAACCGGTCAACCGGTTAAAAAAATAAGAGTGAAAGCAGGAACACCCAGGCAGGTGGGGCGAGGGTATCAACTTCACCTCCCTCAGGAAACCCGGCTAAAGGCAAAAATTAAAGCAGCAAGGTTCTGGCAGGAAGCAAAGGGTGCGGTAAACATTTCTCCTGGTTTGATCTCCCCAGGTATAAATACCTGCAGGGCAACGAGCACAAGCAAACCCAGGGCCCCGGCCACGGAGTCACCCCCGGACGGGGACAGGAATGTCACCACGACTCAGTGCCTCATTTTTCACCTGCCTCAGCACAGCACACCTGTGGCTTGCAGCCCTTGCAGTTGGTATAAACTGCCGAAACAAAGAAATACAGCTGGATTAATATTTAACAGTGCCACCCGGGCATCTTTAAACATTACACAGAATATATTTACAGCTTGCTTTAGAGTTACTCCAGCTCTAGAAAGTTTCCACAAAACCAGTCACCCGTGCTCTGCCTAAGTGTGCATTCTGTGCTGCTGGGAAGAAAGCGATTCATCAGGAGCTGGAATTCAGCGTGGCCTCGCATGAGCAGCTCGAACCTGATGGATAGGAAGCACGGTCTGCTGGGGCCAGCACCAGACTGGAACTGGGGTGACTGGGCTCAAACATCTGCTCTGCTACTGAGCCCCCAACAGCCCTGGGCACATCACTGAGCCTCCAACACGCCTCTGCTCCCCAATTGTCACATGGGGTATGGCGAGTATGAAGAGAAAGATATTAAAATAAAAAGAGAGGGGCTCGTAAGGTCCCTATAACTGCGTAGTGTATTGGGAAAAAGAGGAGAGAGCTGGAAGAACTGCCACCCTGGCTGCTGCGTGGGGGGCTGGCGGGGAAGAGGTCCCCAGCTCTGGCTTGTGTGGAGCTGGCACAGTCTTACAAAACGTCTTTGGCAAAAACGGGGAAGGACCGGGCCCCAGTTTAAGGAAAGAGCTGCCCTTGCTCTTAACCGGGCGCCTGTACCAGCCCTCGTCAAGGCAAGGTCTAGTCATCGCTTCAGCACTGCAGCTTTTAAAACAGCCAGGCACACATTTCCTCTGCTGGGATTGCACTGGCTTGGGGAATTGGGATTTTTTTTTGTTGATTTTGAAAATTTAGGTCTCACAAGCATACCATAGTACCCATCCTCAGAGACAGGACAAGCACCAAGTTATCTTCTGGGACCCAGAACCAGCAATGCTGCACCGAGGCCTAAACACAAAATACTTCAGTGCAAAGCTGCAGTCTGTAACTTCTGACTGGAAGCGGGGAAAAAAAAAAGTATTTCAGCATCCTTTGCAGAATAAGCTCATGAAGCTAAACATATGCTCGATAAACACATCTCCTTGGACCAGACACATCTGTCTGGCTCCTGAATTAACAATTTCTGAGCCTGGCTGGGATAGGTGACTGACTCTTTAGCCATTAGATCAACTATTTCCCCACAAGACGACAAGCCTGTCAAATTTTTACAGCCTCATATGTAGAGAACAGATACACACACACGCTGCGGGACAAGAGAAACGAAAAACATCCAGTTGCTTCTTTATAAGCATTCCCACTTTAACTAAATATTTGCAATATGTTTATACAGAGTGAGCTGCATGACCTTTTATAGAGTGAGCTGAGCAAGCATTAGCTCCACAGCCCTCGCTATAAGCCAGTCACCTACAGAGTCCTAGGAACCATGTTAAAAACCCAGTAATTATCCCCCCTCCCCGTGTAGTTTTATTGACGAAGGAAAGGCAATGACTGCTCTTTCAAATACATTGCCAAAGATTCATCTAAGTTGTCAATTTTTTTTCCTGACTAAAAGATTTCTGAGAGGCAAAATAAAGTGCAATACAAATACCAAAAAGCTTTCAAATACAAATTATTAACTGTGAGCATTACATGAGGCAGCGCAGACTCCAACCAGGCGTGGGCACAATATCAGATGCAGTTAACAGGGACAGTTAACCTCACACGGAAACTCTGCGATCTGATACCAAACTGGTTTAAAACCAACCAAGTCTGCCCCCACATAGTTCTGGTTTCTGTACCGTTTGCATACAAAAGCACATAATTTAAGAGCACCCATACGAAGGAGACTGCACCCACCGAGATGAAGGGATTTAGAAACTGGGTTCAAACACTCTGGCTCTGTGGCTGGGTGCATTTTCAATTAGCAAGTACTAGTTCAGGGCTGTGCAATGCAGCCTTTCACTCGCAGCCTCTTGGCTAACATTGTCTTGGAGAATTTATTCCGTTTCCCCTTATAGGACTGTTCCCTTTGGAGCCAAAGAGTAGACCTTGGTAGGGTTGCCTTGCTGCTGACATGGCCCTTGCTTGCTGAGAACTAAGGGACTGTCAGCATGCTGCATGACAGAAAATGCAATATCGGGTATTGCACAAAAGGATGGTTAATCTCTAGAGTCCTTCAAATGTCTTATAAAAACTCCCATATATAAATAATATCAGTATGGAAGTAGAGGTCCCTGCAGAGATCAGGGCCCTATCACGCAGGATGTTTTATGTACATGTTGAAAAAGGCTGTCTATATTCAGAGGAGATTATATTTTAAACAGAAGATAATGAACCTCATTTTGCAGGTGGGGACAGAGACATAAAGATAATTTGTACACACGGAATCCGTTGCTAAGCCAGACGCTGTGCTCAGATCCTCTTATAGGTCCGGTCCACTGCCACAGCCACCAAAGCATCCTTTTCCTCCCTCGTTCAGTACTGTCGTGTAACGTTGCCAAGTTCCTCCGGAAAATAACCCATGCTGTTACGTAGCTAAACTGCTATTCTGGGGCAAATTCTCTGCTCGGTGGTACTGGTGCAACCCTACTCACTTCAGTCTAGCTGCAGTGGAAAACCAGGCTAAATTTGGCCCTCAGGCACCTCCAAAAATAATTGGAGGTGAGAAAAACACAATAGCAACACGCAGCTTTTAAAAGTATACATAAAATATTTAAAAAAAAATAGATAAATTATATATGTGTATACAATGCCCAGAGATGCCTCGATTTATATGATACGGTTTCCTGAGAGCAGTACAGCTCCAGGCAATAGAAATGAGAAGTCAAGCTGAACAGCAATACTGTATCCCAGAGATTGTGACATCTTATAACAGGGAACAGAGGTGCCCCTGGGGCACCCCGTAAAAATTATTACTGAGCAGCAAAACAACAATGTAAGTTAATATCATTGAAATTAACAGTAGTTTCCTCCCCTTGAGCACACGGAGAGGTATAATCAGAGTGAAAAGGGGGGAGGCATGTGTAAAGAGTCAAGCAGTTGGAGTGGCTGAATTGCACAAATGCTTTAGAGAGACTTAAAACCAAACAAAACTATTTCAGGATTTCGGACTGATGGGTTTAGGGGGGAAAAAAAATAAAAGAGAAGTGTTTAAATGATTGCTCTAGCTTGCCTTTGGAAGCTTTAACCCAGCTTCTTTAACTACATTTTCCTCCGTCGAGCCCAAATGTGACAGTAGGGCTGCTTGCTGCTGATGGAGCTGCTCGGTTTTCCCTTCAGTAAGGAGATAGCAGCGTCTCTGCAGTATTTCTAACAGACACAGGATTTCACACGCATCTAATCTATCAGAGAACCCCATCCTGGAAAAAACTTTGGTCCAGAAATGGATTTTTGCATGCTGTAACCCCTGCTGTGATTTATCTGAACTGGATTACAATAATTATATTAGTACATACTTCTAAAGTGAGTGTAGTTAGACCAGAACAGATCTGGTTTATGTTGGTACAACTTGTTTACTTCCTCTGGAAGTATTCTGGTACCAGTGCCTCCACATGAACTGGTCGTATGTCTTTAACGCATCGTTAAAACAGTACGGGGAGCGTGCAGACATGCCTTTAATAGATGAAGCCTCCGACTCTTTAAAAAGACAATCCCCATTCAAAAAGTACTTACACACATGGTTAAGCCCTGCTGACTTAATTTGTTAAGTAAAGGCTGTTTTAAGCATATGCTTAAATATTTCGCTGCAATTGAGGCCACAGAACTTGGAGTTGCTCTGCCGAGGAGGACAGCCGCGTTAGCAAGGACCACACGTAGAAGAGCTGCGTGGAACGGGCTCTGTGCTGGAGGAGCAATGCCTTATTAAGCACTTACAACGTGCAATTAAAAAAACCAACCCAGACGATCCTTTTAAGAAGGAAAAGGTTACTGAGGATGAAATACTAGAACTTTAAAAGCAACTAAATCAGGGAGCAGTTTGCTTCGGCTCTATGTCCTTGGCCTGGCTGGGGGCTGGCTGCACCGTGCCTCAGTTTACTCCCACCCCAAGGCGGTGGGAATCACAACTCTGTTGTCTTCCTCTAACCATCATCCTAAAAATCACTTTACTATAAACTCCTCTTCTTTAAACACAAGGATAAGAGACAAAACGTCCTCTAGTGATAATGAAACAAAAGGGAAAATACTTGGAAATTCAAAATGAAGACCAAAAGCCTTCCGTCACGTCCTCCTGCTGAAGTTCAGTAATATATGAGGCAAACAGGGCAACATATCACAGGCATCCAGGACATTTGTAATGCCAGGGTCAAAGTGCCATGCACAGAATTGTGCCTTCTCCCTCCGGGCAAAACTCTCCCAGGCAGATTTTCAGCTGGTGTAAATTGCCCAAACCCCATAATGAAGTTATGACAATTTACAACAGCTGAGGATCTGTTCATCTAATGAAGAGAAATACTGAGAGGAGGAAATGAATTAGTTTTAAGTTAAGAGCTCATTGCAGAGCACACACAAACATCTTGAAGAGGTCCCTAAGAACCGTTCCCTTATCTAAAGAAAGGAGAAAGAACGAAGAGGTCCCTTCCTGAGCAACAGGATTTTTCTTCTCCCCTTCAGCTGAAGGATGGGATTCAATAAAACCTTCTCAGATGTGCAGGATAAAAAATGCTCTACAAGTAAGCAAAGATGTAAATAGTATTAAAAAAAGGGGCTTCACTTTTCTTCTGGGCTGTGGGTTGTTTTTTTTCCTGTTTCCCTCAAACAGGAAAGCCAGCCACGCTGCCCATATTTCACTCCTGACAGTCCCTTCCATCACTGGAACAATAGCCCTGCGCGGCTGACCAGGGTCACAACCACGCCGGCGCTTTCCCAACGCCGCCATATCAACAGAAAACATCAGTCTCTATCTCCGATTCTCTTCCTGCGATTCTCTCGACAGAGCCCTCTCTCCAAGCCCTGGCTATTTCACAGAATATCTACAAAATCCAGGCAAAAAGGGATCCGAACAAAGAGCGCAGATGTAAACCCTTTCATCCGGAGACGGTCTGGGCAGCGCGAGTTCGCTGTATTACAGTTGAGATCCTATATTGATCTATAGATAAACTATCAGGGAAGTGGCTCCTTCCTTACAACCCTCCCTCTATAAAAATAAAATACACCGTCTACTGTGTATGGAGCACATATGTCCTTTCCACATGGGAGACCCCATTCCCTGCCACAGGTGTCCCGAGGACAGTTGTAATAAATACACGTATTTCAGCTGTAGGAGGAATGGCAGAGTTACGTATTCAGATCAACTCAGACAAACCAGAAGAACTCAGCAATTGGATTTAAATGAATTATGCTTGTAGTAGACTATGTGCAAGGTATGAAATACTTGGAGAGTACTGGGTGGGCAATATTTCAGCCACCCAAGATGGGAAAGAGCAGGAGATTTGAGCTGGTGTTTTCAGACACCATAACAAAATCTTCTGGGGCACAGCAAAATGCCAGAAAGAGGGTGATAGACGGCAAAGGTTAAAGAGAAGTAAAATAACTCCTTTACGTTCTCTGTCTGTAAAGCACTGCATGTTTTAAAAGACCAGAACAAAACCCAGCAATGTTAAAATATGTTAAAATAAAAGCGACACGATGCCAAATCTAACCTGGCTAGCTTAAATTCAGCGCTCCTGAATTTATTGACAATTTTACGTCTTGATTTCTTTCTAATTAAAGTTTTTGAATGTTCATCTCTTGTATTTTTGTAAAGGAAGGAAGGAAGGAAAAAAGTCCAAAGCTCTTCTGCTGAAAAGGACTTTTACAACATCTGTCATCGTAAATGTGTAAAACAAAACCAGGCAGCAGTGAATTCTCCGTCTTTATTCACTGTGCTACCCAGCAGAGGCAAAATTCATGCTCCGTAAGTTTTTCTAGGAAGCATTTGTATCAGATTTTTTTTTTCAATTAAAAAAATAGTTTCAATTAAAAACAAAAAAAAAGGGGGGGGGGGCTAAGTTGAGGATAAGTCTGAAAAATGCGTCTACTTAGCAGACTTCAAGCATTTTTTTCCAAACAGAAATGCAGATTGCAGCGATGAGATGAGTGAAGGGGATGCAGAGAGAACACCTGAAAGATCCACTGACAGCACTTGTGTCGGAGGTGCTCGATGGCTGTTTACACCAAGTGCCATCTGGCTGTATAGATATAATAACAATTATTCCATCGAGGTATGCAGCTCTCTAAATCATATTAATATACAATGATTCCACTAGTCTTATAGGACTTGCTGTTTCTGTGTGCTCCCATTTAACCTGGGTAATGCGCTAAAACAAGCCTGCCTCATCATTAAGAATTGATTTTTTATTTATGTGAATGTCGCTTGCAATCCCATGATATCCCTTTGTAATTCAGGAGAACAGGGACTGCATCCCTGCATTAATCTCATTTTATGGCATATCTTTAAAAATTTGCAGCATCTTGCTGCATTTGGATATTTACGTTGAGATTTGTGTCCTCACACAAGGCTGCTGTTTTGCTTCGGAGATCTATTTCACACGGCACCGGCACAAAGTATCTAATATACTTCATTAGCTATATTACATCAGATAAGGGGTTTATTTCTTTAAATTATTTAACCTTGGTAGAGCCCACTGGGACCACATAAATTACAGCCCCACTAATGAAAATCATTAGTTAGGCTATTCAAAAAGACAACAGGAAAAGAATTAAATATCTTTTAAAATCAACTCTTTTCTATATTTGAAATCCCATATATTTGATAATTCAGCACAATCATCTGTTTTCCCACATCAGTGCTGATTAGAGCTCGATACCGAAACATCTGAGGCAGCTCTACAACATTTTTGCAGAATATAATTTTTTTTTTCCCCTCCGATTTCTGGAGTCCTTTGAAAAGCTCCTCTGCTGCCTCCTGAAGTAGAGCAGACTGTTAAACACCTTTTTATCATCATCAGTAGAGGCAGAATTTAGTTTCTAATTACAGAAATAAATGTCAAACACTTTGTGTCTTTCCTTAAAGCTGGAACACGTGATCCAGCCGTGGAAATCTGAGATTGTGAAGCTCAGTCCTTAAGGATGGGCCATACCTCCTCCTCCTGGAAAAGACCCCTGTGCTGGAAACCCAACCGGAGTCTGCACGGGGCAGAGAGAAGGCGGCGGAGGAAGCAAAATTAAGTACACTTGCTTCAAGTTGTTATCTGAACATTAAGTAATAAAACCAGCACATTTAATTTAGACTCTCCCCCACTAAGTATCTCATGGGGGACATCTTTAATAACACCTTCCACCATCCATATCACTATTATGGTAAATGTTGCCGCATTAATTCAAGTTATTCATTTTTCGTCTGCCTTTTGTAAAGCAGGGTTGTGCAACTCGCTGTTCGGGGCGGTGGGTTTGGTCGAGCTCTGCAGACGCTGCGCATCATGATGTTTTGGGAGGGTATGAGGAAAAGCAACAGAATTTTGGATGGATTCTGCTGAATAAAGGCCACAGAAGCACCACCTCCCCATTTTTGTCTTTGGGTTTGTTTTTTTTTTAAGCAGTTGAGAAGAGGCAAACAAACCCCAGAACTCACCGAATTGACCCTAACAGGGTTTGGGAGCACAAGGACTTGGGCACAGAGTAGGTCCTGACTTACATGGTGGTTCCCTCCAAGGGCTCCTGTGCACGTCTAGCCCCACCCTTAGAAGAAACCATCAGAGAAAAGAGAACATGAACCACAGCCATCCTCCTCCTCAGCAATCAAACCAAGTCAGCTTCAGAAAGCCACAGTAAAAATAAAAATAATAAGCATGGATGATTTGAATATGAAAATACCTTACGCTTACAGTGCCCTAGAAGTGGAACCACCTCTCCATAGGATAAACTGGGTTTATGAAGCTAGAAGTTTCTTACAGTCTACAGGGAGGCACCCGAGCGGCTCTGTAGGACCGTGCGGCACCCGGTCCTCTTGGGCCACTGGTGACCACCTCCAGTACTTGTGAGCATCAGACTGGGCAGCCCTGGGGCAAACCAAGAACCCCACAGCTTTCCAAAAGCATTTGTAGTCAGACAAATATATTTTAGAAGTGATCAGAGTTCGGTCTACTCTCCTGGGCTTTGCTCAAATCTAGAGCAACTTTACCGGAATAAAACTGGAGCCAAAGACGACTTCGCCCATCACCTCCAGGGACGAGATCAGAGGCGGCTGGACCCTCATCTCTAACCGGGCTCTGGATCGCACTCACACCGTATGGAGGATCACGCACCACTGTGACCCCTATAAAACCCCAGGTTTAAAATGGTGATTTAAGAATGGCAGTTCAATTTCCCAGCTCCTACAGATTTAAACTCAGAACCTAGAAGAAGCCAAATGTATTTTCCCCGCTTTAATTACTGCACCTTAGTTTGTTTCAAAGGGCTTTCATTTTTTTTCTTTTTTTTTTTGTTAAACCTGTAAAATACGCCCGGCGTGGAGTTAATTTTACCGTTCAGCTGATAAACCATGAAAAACACGGGGTTTGCAATGAAAGTGCTGACAGCAACAGTAAAGACAGAGCACTGCCATTGGGTGTTGCTGCAATTTGCCTTCCAGGGCTGTCTTTGAAACAAAAAAGCTCCACATGCAGCATGCAAAGAAGTTACAAGTGTGTTGGGGGCTTGGGGAGGGGGGTAAAGCACATGTAAGACGAGAAGGGCGGGTGGCGATGGGAGTGGGGAAAACTGCAGATCAATCATTTATAATTAACAAAAATCCGATTGGTGCTTTAAATAGAGATCAATGTGTTGCAGGCTGAGTGGATTGCGAGGATGTATTCACCTTCTCGTAACTCTCCTCGCAAGCTGTCACACCTACAGAATCCCCATTTGTTTTGTTAACAAAGCTTCAGGGGGCGCCAGGCTCTCATTGAAATTTCATTAATCTAATGGAGTAAAGTCCTATAGAAAAAAATCAAATTCTCGTTGGGCGAGATGGTACCTGGGAAAGATAACCTCTGGTTGAACTCCCCGACTCTGATCGCTCTGCTATTAGTCTGAGGAAATAGACAGCAACTAGGATGATTACAGCCACCGGCCTCAACATTTTTTTTTCCCCCCCTTCTCCCACCACCCCCTTTCCTCACCAGCAATTTCCAGCACCACGGGCTCAGCTCTGAAGCCGCACGGCGGCGGAGGGAGGTTGGTCCCCGCAAGCTGGCGTGGGAGGGCGGCAGTAAGTGGGGTGTGCGTGGGGTTGGGGGGCCCTGGACACCTCCCTCCCAGGTGGACGGGACAGCAGACACCAGACGGGGATCACTTTTAAGGAGTTGTTTGGGGTGAGAGCGGCAGAGCAGGGCGAGAGCAGGCGTGCAGCTGGCGATGCTGTCAGGTCCTGAGTGCATTCTGGAGGCACGCTGCGTGTCCTCTTGGCTGGTGCCCACCATATTCAAACCATGCGGTCTCATCATTCCTACCTTTAATTTAAAAAAAAAAACCACCCAAATTTACTTCTCTTCCTCATGCCAGTCTACCCCCCAACTTCTCACTCTTCAGACCCTTGAAGATTTTGCCAGAGGTTTCCAAGGGAAAACCACTACGTTTCTTCCGCTGCTGGATGTGTGACCTTTACAGACAGGACAAGCAGCTCTTGCTAATTTTTTGAAGATGTTGTATTTGGAATATTCCAGGAATCCCAACAACTGGAGTAATACAATCGCAGGAGATTCTCAGCTTTCAGTTCACACTCCTCCCAAATTCCTTGTCCCCTTGTTTGTGGGAAAGAGCAGGAAACTTGAATCCAAGGGAGGAAAGAAAGAGCATTAAAAAAAAAAATCTCACGGTTTTCTGAATGCTTGGGATTGCAGTCAGTGCGTGATTTTCAGAGGAACTCGGCACCAGTTTGAACGGGATTTCAAGTGAACGGTTATAAAGATGCTCCTGAGCACAGACATACGTACAGCTAAATTCTGCTACCCAAGTGGCAATTATTTTACAAATTCTTTTAAATTTATTGGGAAAGTGAAATAGTCCATTCCTCCACTCTCAAACCTCTCATCCAGGTGGCTTATAAAATCCAGCTGCAATTTTTATTTTAGAGGACTTGTATAATCCAAGACAACACTACACTTGCCATCTGTAGCATGAGGTTCTGAGTCCTTGGCCAACTGTCAACATGAAAATAATAAAATAAAAATCATGCCATTATTTCAAATTAAAGGACTCCTGCAATAAATAGAACTTTAAACAGATCAGATGTGGAAATCAAAACCTGAAAAATCTCATCTGACTGAGCATAAATTTAACTGCATTGGATAAAGTGTGCCACATCACCCACATCACTGGATATAGCTATTTAAAAAAAATAAAAAAGTGTATTTGCTTTCTGTTTACAATCTAAATATACAGTGCACTTTAGTGCCTTCATCTGAAACTGTCACAGGGCTTTACGGTAAGCTGATCAAGCCTCCACTCTTCTGGGAAGGACGCTTATTCCCTTGTTGTAGATGGAGAAGCTGAGGCAGCCGTTGCCATGCTGGGAAGAGGTCCGTGACCGCCCGATCTCCTCCTCTGCTCTCGGGACCTCAAGGGCGCCACACGCAGGGCTCTGACACAGAAAGATGAAGGGTCCCACCTCACCCTTACGCCAGTCCCACCATCGTGACACAGAGGTGCTGAGGGCCCATCTCCTTCTGACATCAGCTGTTGACCCCCTGCATAATCTTTTGGCTTCTTCCCTCCCAGCCTTCACGTTCTCCAAGGTCTTTGCAGCCATCACCCCCTCCAGCCCCTCACCGACCTCCCCAGCTCTACCCATCTCAGACCTGGTAACCTCACCAAGCTCTCTTCTGCCTGCGGTCAGTGGGGAGGGACAGATAGTCCTTGTCCTGAGGAAAAGGGGATCAGTGGTACCATTGAGGTACCCGCCCCAAGCTGCACAGAGCCCACCGCACCACGGTGCAGCAGACACGGGCGTTTGGATGAGCTGCATCTCATGATGGGACTTTGCACTTCACCTTAAGCAACCCAACACCCTCCTGCTCTTAGCAGGTAAGAGCGAACCAGCTCAGACCAAGTTTCCCAGCCCGGGACGCTACATCACTTTAAGGGGACAAGATGAAAAAGACGGTGGGGAAAAAATGGCAAACTGAGAGAGGGGGAGAAGCGAGAGGTCTGCCACATCAGCCGGCACAGAGTGACCCTGCAGAACAGTGGCTGCAGGACGGGCGACGGCAGCGGGAGGGGACGCAGACAGCCCAGGAGGGGAAAGCAAGGTGAGCTGAGCCGGCAGAACCCCTGACTACAACTGGAGACGGTGTCTATGGAGGACACGGCGTGCCAGGGCTGAAAGCTGAACAGAAGGAGCCTGACAGAGACAGGGAGGCAGACAGGGATTCAAGGAGAGGGCAACATTGAAAGAAGACCAGAGGGGATTTGGCCATACGCACGTTACTGTCCTCACTGTCCTTACCTGGCACCGCTCTACATACTGATGGATATTTTTTCCATGTGTGCCTTGCACACCCAAACCCCTCTCCTTTCACAGGAACTTGTTTGTTTGCTTCTTGCTCTCACGCACACACAGGCGCTTCCTACCATGGATCCACCTGTGGAATCAACTTCCCGTCCTCCATCCCTTACCGCTGTTTATTCGCTTACACTGTTTTGAGCTACGCGCTGGAAGTGTCTTTACCTTTCTGAGCCAAAAGGGATAAAGGACAAGCAAGGGTGGGAGAGGAGGAAGGGCGCTACTAAGTTAGGATTCTTCCAAGAGGAAAAAAAAAAAGTAACCTTTGTTTAAAGTACAGCACCTTTCTAGGCATCTGTCTCTTAGCAGAGAGCGAGCAAGTCTGGGAGTGAGAGAGAGATGTGCGCACACACACCCAATTGCAAACACACACACAGATGAGCCTTCGGGGAATTGTATGAACTTTTGAACCAGAGATGCAGAGACAGAGCCTAGCCTGTTCCCACTTTAATAAACAATTTTTTTTTTCTTCAATTAATTAAGGTTTGGAAAGAAAAAAAATTGCAGAAGAGAAGTAATTTAGCATGCAGTGCGTACTTTACAGATGGATCCTACCTTTGGATGCTTATTAAATCTATGCATGATTGCGCTAGAGAAAATTAATCGCATTGTTTTTCACTATTCAGAGGGGTTTGCAAACAGCACAGAAAATGATGCAGAGCTCCGATTCCCTACCCCCACCCAGCTCCCCCCATTCCCACACTAACAATAAGGACAGAAACCTAATTCACGTCCTACCCGCACCATGCCAGAAGGAGCATGTTTTGAGCGAGACCCACCGCACAACCCGCTGGCGTGCAAACGTTGCTTTTCAAGACGCAGAAGTCCCACTACCCAAATTTCTCACTCTATGGCCTCTGAACTATCCAGTTAAAGAGTGAGGGGTTTTACTTGGACCCTGCTGGGAAGAAAGAGCTGACTGTGTACTCCAGAGTAAAACTGCTGTGTTTGAGCTTGCTGAGTAAACCCCAAACCTCCAGTCCTTTGACGATGGAATACCTAGGTGAAAATAGGCAAGGCATTGAAAAAAATGCCCAGGGAGCCACAGGAGATCAGCTTCCCATCAGCCTTAATAAAAGACTGTCGTACTCTAGAAATGGAGCCCACCTCCAGCCTCCTCCTCCCAACCTCCCCCAGGCTGCCCCAAAATGAGCCTTGTGCTCAGCTCAGAGGGACCACACTCTTCTAAAGGAGTCAAGAAAAATCACTGGGTTTTCCTCAAGTCACCTTGAGGTTCCTTCTAAAGCAGGCCCGCCCAACTCCACTTGGCTGGTTTTTTAACAGGACTAGCTCCCCATCAGAGGCAAACCCACCATATTTGATTAAAAACCCCAGAACACGTTTGATCCTGGACCTCAGTAGGTCAAAAGGTCATAGCGCCTTCTTTTTCTCCTCATTTCTCTCTTCCTTCCTACGCCCATCCCACCTAAGAATGTACAAGAGTCCATAGCTTTGAATCCCATGGATTGGGAATTGGCAAGTTTTATAAACAATTCAGAGTTTTAATGGCATCTGAAAGGAAAGGGGGAGGGGAAGAAGCCTGCCCAAAGAGAAGTAGTAATGTCAGGAATTCGATAGAGGAAACGATGCTGAGGTGGGTATTCTGAGCAAACACTCTTCCTTCCTAGAGATAAGTCCCACGAGAAAGCAGGACCTGGGAGGATGCTCAGCTGTAACCCGCAAAACCCACTTGGCTGCATGTTGGTACTAATGAGCAAAAACTTATAGGTGCTGTGCTAAATGCCAGTGAAAGAAAAGGGGCCTGTATCAGCATTTCATCTGGGCCACAGCTGAGGAAAGTTATGGAAACTAATCAGGTCAAAATTGGACATTGGGAGCAACCATAAAAGACGGGTTCTTTAACCAATGCAACAAAGGAGCGTAATGAAACAAGGGCACAGGGTGAGACTTCTCTCTTACCCGGATTTTGACTTTCCTTGTGACCATCTCCAATTTCACACTGCTTTACAAAAGTAGAAACTGTTAGCCATAAGCTACTTGCCTCTCACTTGCTTAGATGGCAGCTCCAGAGCGAAGGGATGGAAGCAAGGATTCACAGCACAACAGTGCATGTTTGCAGCAAATGCTGAAAACCAAATGTCAGAAAACCAAGTATGCAAGAAATGAAGTGCGGGACTGTCTCTAGTTAGGTCTGCCCGGTACCCACAGGAAAAATACACATGTGAAATCAAGGGCAGGTGATAAAGCCCACTGGCCTGGGCATGCAACGCGTAGGGACTACAAGGTGTTTAAGGATTTAATGTAACAATAACTTAAGTTTCTCTGATTCAATTCCTAGTCCTCCACCTCCACACACTCTGCAGAATAGAGATAATTCCTACCTAGTCTACCAGTAACACCACAAGAATAAAAGCAGCAATGTTTGGCATACATAGTGTTGGCTCCTGCAGGGTCACAGCCAAGAAAACCCCATCCATCTCGGGCACAGATGACAGAATTCCAAAAATCAGTGCACACGAGCAAAAATGTGCAGTTCCCCACTTGTACCAGCTGTCATGTGGAGAGGTCAGCAACATGAATGCCCGCCTGGCTCACGAGGCAAAGCTCGCTCTGTTCAGGTACAGAGCCTGCCCCAGCGTCGTTTCATTGCCATAAACCTTGACAAAAAACTGGAAAGTCGGAGATTTTGTGCCACGTGTTTGCCTGTATCCGGAGCAGCTTCAGAAAAGCCTCATGCTCCAGCGTTGTCCAAATAATCAACCCTCCATCTCAGAATAAGGTTAAGATGTAGAAAAACAGCCACTAAAGAACAAAAAGAAGACCAAAAGGATGGGAAAAAATCACATCAGGTTTTCACAGGGCTTTAATGAAATGAGTGATAGCTGGGGGAACAGAGGAAACTGCAGAGAATGAACTCCAGGAGCTGAACAGAGAGCTGAACAGGACTCCAGGTGCTCCTCTAAATTTGGTTGTTAAATCTCTTTCACCTTAGGCAACTTATTTTCCCCTCTGTGTTTCTCTTTTAATAAACCAGAGGCAGAGATAGTACGCTTCTGCACAGGAGAAAGAGTATAAAGTGGTCTGACACTTGTCAGAAGAGCATCGTGTAAGATCTCGCCCATGCCCAGCAGCTCCGCTCCCTTGCTAAGAGCGCGTTTCAGACACGGATCCAACCGAGATGAAAGCATAAAAGGCTTTTCTTTGTAGGAAGTACCTACAAAGGGAGTTTTCACAAAACACAGTCCTGGCACTTTACCATCCACATCCCAGCCTGCTTTACAATAGCTTCCTGGCATAGTTATGCCCTTATCTAGACATTTCAGTGCATTAAAAATACATCGGGCAAAGCACATAACCTTAAAAACCAAATTTTACCAATGTGGAGCTATAACATTAATTGCTGGGCTGGTTCTACGTCTGCTGCTTTCCTCTCAGCTATCGCTAGCGCATCTCCAGCCATAAAGGTAGAGGACAAAACAAACATCCAGGGGGGTTCTGGCTTCCTCCTGGTGACACCTCACGCAGCTGAGAGCGCCATGCACACAGAAAACGATGCTACCGGTTTTCTTGCATCCCACTTGCGTACAGAAACCTTGAAGTCCTTCAAATACAAACAGCCTGTGCCTTACTGAGCGCGTCTGTGCTTTCCTGCATGCCAGTGGGAAAGATTTTGTTTATAACAGATGTAAGAGGAAAGAATATTGCAGAGCTGTGAGGGTTGTCGGTTCATTTTATTCCAAGTCTCTTATATATTCTACTTTCGCAGAGATAGAAGCACTGACTCTACCAGCCCCATGCGGCGACAGGCATCGGCAAAGGACCAGCAGTCCCTTAATGTGCTCCTTGCATAAGAAAGGTCTCAGTCACACAGATTACAGTTGATTTGCAAAAGTTGTTTTACATTATGGTTACAGCCCTATATCTATTAACTTATAATAATAGGGTTATAACAACAATTTTTAAAAATAAGACAATGAAGTCATACTGATAAAATAGGCCATAAACAGGGATCTATAGCCTGCTTATTGCTTTGTAATGATGAAATACGACTTACTCTCAGTTAGCTAGAAGCAGGAATTTTTTTTTAATACCGCATCTATTAAATAAATTATCGGTAAGTTCTGTTGTCTGGAAGACACCACACATCACTGGAACTTCACAATATGGCCCAGGTGGGGAACAGAAATAAATAAAGCCCCGCACCAGCATGGCACTCGCCACCCAAGGTTCCCAGAGTATTTCAGACACTGTGAAGCTTTAAAGCTTCATGGCAGCGTGTCCACAGATGAACAAATGTGATGCAGAGGGAAGATGCAAAAAGATTCTCTTACAGGTCAAGCAGAATCATGTCAAAGGTAAAAACAGATGCTCCACTCATTAGTTCCCATTCTGGTACCTCCAGAACTTCTTGGTCCTATTTCCTCCACCCCAAGAGATGTGCAGGGACTCAGGTCCCATTCCCTGGGATCGCGCAGGGTGGAGGATTGGCCCACGCCTTCAAAGGCATCATCGCAACCACAAAAGCACAGCTCTTGCGAGCCCAGTTCTCCCGAGGCAACTGTGCTGCTGGGATGAGGATCAACATACCCCCAAGGCCTTTGGCCGAGTAGATAATGCCGGTAGTATTTGTATTTGCATTGTTCAGAGCAAGCGAGTATTTTCACAGCTGTTCCAAGGTCTTTGGAAGTTGCAGTCAGGCCCTTTAGACACCTAAACTCAGGAAAGCAATTAAGCATATGCTTACGTGTGGTACTGATGACAAATCATTTTCTGTTCTGGAGCTTAGAGAGGGAGAGACCACATAATTATTTCCAAAATAACTTCGACAGCAAATGCCAGCATTTCTCAACTTCAAAAAAGCTGAATCAAGACCTCTTCTGGGACACACGGAGACGAGGGATTTACCAGAAAGGTAAAGGGAAACACCTGAACGTGGAGAGACTCTCCTTCCAGGTAACATTCATTTTGTCAGCAACACAAAACCAGCCATATTCCTTGGATTTTCATCCCGAAACTAGCCCCAGCTCCAGCTGAGACAGCTATGGAGCAGGCATGACAGAAAGCCCATTCTTGCTGCCTTACTTCCCAAACCATCCCTACCTGCACAAGACCTCTTTGCAGTTTGGAGACTGACTGATGCTACCAAGGCAGATGTTCTTCACCCAGATTTGGCCTCGTAGTGCTGGGCATCACTCAGAATTATGGAAAGTTTCCTCCTTTCCTACAGAGTGCAAGGAAAAGACAGGGTGCAGAAGCAAACTGACCAAACGGTCATTCAGGAGGATGAGCCACAAAACAAAATAGCGACCTTTACACGCACGCGTAATACAATAAATACATCTACAATAACAATCTGCATAGGGTACAAGTGCATGACTCCAACTTGAATATATGGTCAGGGTGGAAATTATTCCTGCACGCAGAACACGTGTGCACACACACAAACACTCTACTGAGCAGTTGCATGAGCTGCCGCAGCCGCCCCTTTCGAAGGGGCTTTGTGTTTGTGCTCTGCGGGGCCTAAAGCAGAAGCGGTCACCATCAGGAACGGCAAACACCAACCGCCGTCCCCAACGCAACGTGGCATTCCTTCAGCCTTTCGTACAGAAGCACAGGAAGGGAAATGCATCCCTTCCTCGGTGCAAAACACCTGCCATTTGAATGCTGGTCTCCAAAATCTACCATGATCCTGAGCCACCAGTCACCAAACCTGCTGCTCATCAGCCCTTCAGCCCCTCTAATGGCAGCAGCCAGGGTCAGCCCAGAACCCAGAAGTCAGGTCGCAGCTGTGTCCCCATCAAACCTTTGAGGAATTTGTACTTTCACACGGGCCAGGTACAGCAGCAATAATCACCATCACCTTACAGGCAGGTGTGTAACAAGTTAGTACCTAACAGTCATCGCCTGGGAAGCTCAAAGCTCTTAAAAAATAATAAATATGCCCCAAAAGATTATTTATATGAGACTTATGGGGAAACTGAGGCACAACAGAGAGGAGGGAAGTGACTCTGCAGCAGTCCCCACCAAAGCCAGTGGCAGAGGCAAGACCGGGGACCCATCCTGCCCACTCGCACCATGGTACCCAGCACCCATCCTCTTTCTCGTGGTCCTCGCGCAAGCCGCTGACACAGAAAAGCTTTTCAGCAGCGGGCTGAGAGGAGGGGGAACAAAACCAACTTTTTACATCTTGGCAAGAAGGCGCCCGAGATGAACTGCCCGAAATATAACCAATTTGTTGGCGGTTTTTAAGGGCTGGGGGAAGGGGAGGATGGAGGAGGCCTGGACTATCTTTGGGGGTTGCCATGGCTGCAAGGTCATCCTTCCAGACTTGGCTCTACCAGCAGAGTTCAGACGGGTCAGCGTGTGACCGGCTCAAACCCCGAGGTTAAAAGTTCAAGCAGCGAAGGAAAAACCAATATGTCCACGCAGAGTATGCTGTACAATTTATTTCAATTTACATCAAGCCATGCATATAAAATTTAGATAAATTCTATTCAGATCTGATGTTGCCTGACACACAATGTATGCAAACAGATGTCTTTGGGGCTTTCACTCAGCTTTGGGGAGGAGACAGGGTGCTAAGTTAATATATATTAATAATATATATAAATGGTTAGGTGGGGGTCCTTTTATTGTTTTACAGAAAAGCAGGACAGAGATTTTAGGTATAAAACGCTGGATTCCCTTCTCCTGGTTTTAATTTCCCCCCCTCTTTGTAATTTCCCGAGCTCTCCCAATCCACACGGTGTCATATTAAGAAAGATAATGAGTATTTACAACTGCAGCCCTGCTTGTCACTGCAGTTATAGCCTCTATTTATATCCCGTGCCACTTTCTCCGGATTCCCAGTGACTGATGGGTTTGATTTATATTTGAACGCGGCTCCCCCCTTTCTCGCCTCTCCTTGAGGTCCCACCTTCGGAGCGAAGCAGGGTGGCTGCGGCTCGGCACCATGGCCACGAGATGGCTCCTGGACCCCTTCTCCGGCTCCTGGACCCCTTCTCTGGCCACCGCCGGGGTCTGCACAGGGTCCAGAAATGCACCGGGACCCCATGGGGCCAGCGCTGCCGTGAGCCACAGTGCGGCACTGGACACGAGGGAGAGCCCCTCACTTCATCCAAGCATCAACGCTACCTAAATCTACGCACAAAACTCCCCAATAACTGCCTTTTGCCGCTTTTGAGAAATAATAAGAGGAAAATAAAAGGACGGAATATTATTTAAAAATTTTTAAAAAGCAGGACACCCGAAATGCTAGAAAGAAAAGCTTTCCCACGGCTGCAGGGCAGAAAAATGTCAAATAATTTGGTTTTCCCTGATTATTAGCTCACCTGGATGGGTTTTTGGGGAGAGGCAGGCAGGCAGGCAAAAGAGGAGAGAGCCAGAGGATGCTAGCGGGTGCCCCTTTTCCCCAGGCGGGGCTGGATAAGACCCCCCCAGACAGGCAGATATTAGAAGCCGGTGCCTGCCCAGGCACCCGCGGGGCTGGGTCCCTCCGAGCCTCTCCAACGAGGTGCTGGAGCTTCGCCTGAGCCGGGACCAACAGGATGAGGCTGAAATAATAAAATTTGAGTGTTCTGGAAACACACTGCGGCCTTTTAGGGAAAATTAGCCAGATTGTTTCTATAACTCGTTTAATGAGAAACAGTCACACTTTAAGGGGTGCTTGAGTCGTTGACAGTAATGAGAAGCTGCTGCACTTCGGACGAACACTGCAGTTATTTTCCAAAGGGCACTCGTCTGTAATAAGTACATATGCACTCTTGCGTCTAGCAGCATCTTCCAGCTTCCCGAGATTATTTTTTTTTTTAAAATAAAATAGCCTGATTTATAAAAATCTCCTTTAGCCTGGCAAATAACCAGCAGACTGATAAGCGCATTTTGGTAAGGCGGCAATTAATAAAATCAACTTGCTTGAAATAAAGTTTTTTTTTTTCCCCCTTTTCTTTTTCTTTTAAACCAGTCTCTTTTAAGCTGCTTTCAGTGGTAAAAATTATGCTTTCAGGTGAGCAATAATTTTCTAATAGTCACCCTTAGCTTTTCCTCCTCCAGAAAATAATGAAAAAAATAATTTACAAATTCTTTAGTTAGTCCCATAAATTTGAACAGACCTACAGTCAGTTTTCTGTTGAAGTAAGACGACCAGAATTTCATACATCAGAATATAAATCCAATTCTCTTTACCTGCCAGAATTTCCTCGGAGAGCAATTTCAAGGTCACAAAGAATGGGCCAAATCCTCAAGTCTTTATTCAGTTTTATTTAGTAATTATTCTGACTTCACTGAGAGTTTTGCCCGTGACCCGCAGTCCATACAAGTAATGCCTAAGTAATGGTTTAATAAAGACCTTGGCGTATTAAGGTAAGAATATTAGGTCAAATGGCAATCATCCGTCCGAGAGCACGAGTGTATGTTTGTGTTACAAATGTAGGTACGAAACCTTCCACATGTTCAAAGCAGTTCCTTATTCCAGGACAGGAAATTAATGATCTACCCACTTTTCAATGACTAAAAACGAGGGAATAAAACCATTTCAGAAGCCCTCAATTTCTCGATATGTACAAAGTGCCTTATTTTCATCATCCTTGTCAGTTATGACAAGTGCCGACCGGACAAATACCAGCTCGAATTCTGGCCATTCATTTCTATTCATGATGATTTGAGCAGAGGCTCAACTGCCTAAAAATATATATGAGTTCCGTTTGGGGGGTGTGTGTGTGTGTGTGTGTGTTTGTTTGGGTTTGTTGTTGTTGGTGGTGGTGGTTTTTTCCCCACGGAAGGAACAATAAACTATAAAAACAAGACAGGAAGATTTCAAGATGCTTTGCAATGGTTACAGCTACTGCATTTCAGGCTTCGGTTCTGCAAAAAATGGACATTTCCACCGTTTAAAAACAACTAAATAAATAAATAAAAAGCATTTGCCCTCTCAGCCCCCCTCCTCTCCCAAGATGTGCCGGTCGCTTGCTAGAAGCCAAGTTTCAAGAAATAAGATTTACTGCAGCAAGAAGCTTTTACTATATTTGTAGTGAGTGTTTCTTTTATATCAGTTCCAGACTCCAGCTCACAGCATCCCTTGAAGAACAGATGTCCTGGGGACGTGTAACCATTCATCCTGACCACAGTTTGGGGGGTCAGTCCCGCAGGAGCCGACAGCCAAGAGGGCTCTACAATTGGCATGAGAAATCTACTTTTCTGATGAGCCGGAGAATAATATAAAAACGGAGCATTGCTGTGAGCAAAAGACGCTAATTTGCTACACTACTGGATGTGGCTGGGGAGAGGCGGCGGGGGGGAAGAGGGAGGTGGGGGGGAAAGAGGGGATGGAGGAATAAAATTCCACCCAGTTACAGAATCAGTGTTCGAACCTG
>VZTV01088012.1:7481-22158 GCA_013400875.1 Anhinga rufa | reverse complement strand
TTGCCTCTGATCTTGAGAGACAAAAGCAACACTGAATTCTTTTTCCATTATATATTTTTACAAAAGAACTACTGTAAAAATTAATCAAAGGTATGCTGTTTTTTATTGGTTTCGGTTGTTGTTTTTTTTTAAAAAATTTTGGGGGGTACTTTTCCTCATATTGCAGCGGTTTTGAAATTGAAACGTTGCACTGCTGAGAAAGTGCCATGAAAATATAACCCACTACATTCCAGGAAAATAAATAAGCAAGGCCACCCAAATTTTCAATTAGTGCTAGTGCAGTATGCAGGAAATGGCTGGAGAACCGTCAAAGGCAGCCTTAGGCTGGGTCGTGGATACGGAACAGTGACAGGGAGGTTTGAAGCAGGAATACAGGCTCAGTGTGAAGATGGCTCTTCTCCAAGGAAAACTGCATGCTAATAGGTTAATACTGATTTCCTGAAACATACAGCTTGGGTATTACATGCTGGAATTTACATTCTGACAAAGGCAATTGCTGAGCCTCAAGACTTTGCTTTTTCGGTGATGAAATAACACTAGAAAGTTCAAGCTGCATTAAATATTTCATGTTTTAAGCTTATTAAACATTCAAAGTACAAACTGTGCACATATTTTTAAGCCACCTGAAATAGCAACAGCCTCGCTAGTTTGGGAAACTAATATGAGAAACATTACATTTCAACAGGTCAGGCTTGTCTGGAGTAATACCATCAACAGCTACTGACCAAGGTGGAGTGATGCCACTTTCAGAGTAAATCTCTCCAGAATCCAGAAATACTGCCCAATCAAGCAGGCGCACACGGCATCAGGAGCGAAACACTTTTCTTTTAGCACAGACTTTATAGACAAAGCGGTATTTGGAAGATACTTGAAGACTGAGTTGGACAAAACACTCCAGAAAATAAAAAAAACTAAAAAGCACAAAAGAAGCCACTCTCTTTCCGCAAGTCAGAGGAAGGACTCCCGTTGATGACAGAAGGCGCTGTGCCAGACCTTCATCCTGAAAGTGAGTGCCTAAAACACGAAGAACAAAATGAAAAAGGAAAGAAACTTAAAGAGAAAGACCAATCCGGCTGAAGAATCCAGCCAACCTTTCCCTACAAATGCCCTCCTATTTTATTCTATCTGACTGATGTTGCGACTGTCAGCTGAGGGTGGCACTGCAGCATCACAGGACACCCGCATCCCACCAGCCAGACCCATCCCTCAGCCGTGTTTATGGAGGGTGGCTTGCAGAGAAGCACACAAAACAAGTGCAGCCACGAGTGGAAGTGGGGAAGGGATGATGGATCTTCCACCAGCCTCTGTGGGGCCAAGATTTCTCTGTGTATCCGTCTTCGTATCAGCAGGCAGTGATAATCATGTTTTTATCACACTACTAGTAATGGGCATGATCCCATGTCACAGCAACCAGCCAGCGGTGCCCAGCTGTGCTGCCCTGACTCCAGGCACTCATTTAAATCACAGCTGTGCCTGTACTTGGTTGATCATATTTATTTACAAGGTACACACCATTTTCATTGTCTTTTACTGTTCAGAGAACTAGAAGCCATCCTGCGAGTCTTTTTAACAGTCCTAATTGCACTAAAGTCACTGGGAATTCTGCCCTGATAGAGCCTGGAAAAACTGGGCCACAAGAAGAGACCCTAATTATTTGCATTAGGAGGCAGAAACAATCTCCTTGCGGTTCCAGACCCTCCCTAGGAAAAGTTCTGTGGGATTGAATATGCTGAAAACTACTTGGGGTCCATCGAGTGATGCACTTTCCACCTCTTCTCAGGGAAGCTGTTTTAAATAAGCTATGTAAAAATTTTAATCAGCACAGAATATTTCAAGTTCCAAGTACCATACCTACCCTGGAACTTTTGTAGTTTAAAGTCGGTAATTGTGTCACTTGCCTATGAAAGAGCAATTAACAGAGCAAGGAAGGAATGAGGGGGAATTTGGGGAGTTTTAATTTATTTTCATGTATAATGGTACATTTTTTGGTCATACGTGATAATTATTTAATCAAATGGAATTTGCCCAGTGGTATTTTACATGACACTACTGCCAATCACTGCAAAGCAAACAAATATTTCAGGTGGTGAAGGGAGAGTTTACTCATCTGTCTTCCGGAGAGCTGTGCGCTGTGAATGCCGAAGGGCATATCTAATATTGCTGAAGTGATCTGTGAGCAGCTAAGTGGAATAGGCACCAATTCAGGGCAGCATTTATGTGTTTTGGCGAGTCTAGACAACTTCTAGAGAACTTGGACACATGTGTAAGGCTGGGTATATGCTCAATCATTGTCCTGAATCAAGATGCTCTGCCGAATTGAGGCCACAGCTTTTATGAAAAGGTACTTCTTCCCTATAGGAAGAGAGAGCCTCATTTCCTTTCCACGTGAACACTTGAGCCATGATAAATGTTTATAAAGTTCCCCTTCACCAAGTTTCTTAACTGCTGAAGAATAAATATTTAAAGAATCACAAATACTATAATCAAAACCACGTAAGATGCTACAAGAGTGTTCCCTATTGTATGAAAAAACAAAGGAACTGAAGCTTGCAGAAAACTTCATTTTCCTGGTTTGAAAACTGATCTACTGTATGATATAGCATGTATTATCTTTGTGCAGTATTTTTAAAACAATACCTTAAATGCCATTGGCTTAATTCTTACCATATTACTATAACAAAACTATGGAAGCTCTGCAGAAGACCAATAGAGAGGAGGTTTGGGGGTCGCATCTGCAGGGTACTGAGCTCTTTAGCTTCTATTGGTGGAGTCTTAGATATTAGACCTGTGTTTAAGATTAAGGACCTGCCTAAGTGCCTTGCTGGATGGGAGTCAGAGTGCTCAGCACCTTTCAGGACTGAGCCCTTTGCTGGCACTCAGGACAGAAACTGAATATTGAACAAATCCCTTAGGTGGAGTAAAAGTTATTATTAAGAAAAAAAAAGGCATGTATTTCCTAATAGTAACATACATATAACACCTGTAACATATTCTCAGAAGCAGGAGGCCACCTGATGGGAACTACCTACAGATTTTAGAAATATAATTATACACTTAGAGTTGAACAACAAGAATTTTAGTTAAGTCATTTGGGTAAAAATTCTGGTTCCATGAAACAAAATGGGAGCATTGTCATTTTTGTCACAGGGCCAGGATTTTGCTCATCCCTTATTACATGTCATAGGCTGATTTGGAGCCTTCTTCAAACTTCAAATTTGACTCTAATATTAAATTAAATGGCAATTTCCTATGACCAGTGACCAAATTATCCATTAATATCTGTTTAATACAATCAAACTAAAAAAGGTGGAATTCAGGTTATTTTAAAGCAACTGATTTGTTTCCTGAATTTTAATCAAACGATACAGAAGGATCAAATTAGTCAGCCAAAAAATTACAGTAATTCAGAAGTATTTTGAACACAATCACACGTCTTTGCACAGGTAAAACTCTTTCTCAATTCTAAGTCTTCTTCCCTTCCCTACAACTATTGGTTATGTCAAACACAATGAACGAAAAGCTCTTCTACTTTGGAAGGCAGGAAAATCTATAGGAAGTTTAGCCACGATGTCTCTGGACTCCTGCAGATCAAAGGTAGTTCCCTGTTTTCCTCTCCAGACCATCATGCATTTGATCCGGGAAAAAAACCTGGGGAGCGATCATAGTAAAGGATGAGGGGACTGTCCCAGGGACATTCCTGGGCTCAAATTGTCACCTGGCTGCCCAAACAGTCCTGCAGCAGTCAGGCAGCAAATGTGCAAATGGCTTTTGAGCATCCTGGTCATGGCATTCTGGCTTTGGCCCCCACGCACACGCCTGCACTGAAATTCTAGCCCGCTGCCAGATCGCCTGCAAGCCAGCACCGACTTCCGCGGAAGCAGAACATGATTAGAAGCAATTTTCACCTTGCATGTTCTGTATGTTTGTAATTAGCTGTGAATTAATGCGGAACATTCCTATCCAAATTCTCTTTTCACCAGCAAAAAGCATATCCAGGTATTTGAGCCTGGGGAGAAAGAGAAACTTGTTGACGTTAATGTTTTTTTTTTGGTTCCCCTTCAGCCTTCAGGTATAAATGCTACATTGAGAAAATGGTTATTTAAGAGCGAAGTCTGACTCTCTGTTTATGTTATCAATAATTTTCACAGTAGCTACCAAGAAAAAAATAATTTAACAATATTTTTCTACAGTAAATAACTATGGAGTAATTTCAAATCCAATGCAGGAGATGAAGAACTAGTAGAAGAAGGAGGTGAAGAACTAGTAAACACATGGAGGTTTTGCTGGTGAAATTGCTAATGAAAACACAGCACCTTAGCAGAATTATCTACCTCATTGCTCTGTGATGTATGAATATGCATTTCTCCTCTCTCAAGATACATCACCACAGTAAAATGCCTCGATAAAATACTAGCTCAGCTTAAAAATGAGTGTGGTGACAGACAGAGGAGGAATCAGGCATTCAGCCTTCTGCAAACAATCAACAACAACTTAGGCACGAAACTACTGGGTTTTTTTATTTGTGTTCCTCTACTAGCTTTCTGGTTTTCAAAAACCACCAGAGGGAGGCCATAAACTCTTATAAGTAAAGGCATGTTGGGGTTGGCGATGGAAAAAATAGAGTAAGAATTAAACTGTCTCTTTGTTTCAAAGAAACACGCTAATCGCTGATTCACCAAGATCCACATAGATGCAAAAGTTCTGGACAGTGACACTTGATACACATAGAACTATATTAGAAGAGCCTTTTAAATTTGTTCCTGACAATTATTAATACAACACATAGTAGTTCTAGCATGCCAAAAGATATATGTTAGAGGTGAGGATGAAATGATGTTGGCAGCCAAATACTCTACAATACATAATCATTTAAGAACATGCTTTCAAGCTCTGCTGTTTCAACTGTGTAACACCATCAGGTGAATGAAAACATGAGTGATGTTATGTACAAGATGGCCTCGGGCTGTTTCACACGATTGCCAGTCTTCTCCCTTTAAGCACTGATGGCTAAGTTTATCACTGGGGAAAAGCTCATTCTTTGGATGAAAGAGTGAGGAGCATGGAGTCATGAAGTGCTGAGGTGATCCTACAAGTGTCTACACGTTAAATATTAGTGACTATCATGGAGAAGTACTTCAAAATCTGTACTAACGTACTGTATGACTTGCTACCAATTTGGCTATCAGTCAGCTGGTCACTGATTAATTTAACTAAACATTATCTAGCCTAGAATATAAAATAAGTAAGGAACTGTGCAGCTGGTCCAAAGGGACTTACCAGACCCAGTGATTAGGCACTTTTACCAGAAAAGGCTAAAAATATCAAGCATGAGTCATGATTCCTTACTATAATAATCTGATAAAAAGGTTCTTCCGGAAGTTCAATAGGGTCTGGCTAGAACAAAAGTAGATTCTAGGAAAAGCCCAAGAAATTTGGCATGATGATACAGCACACTGCATATAATTTGTTTGCCCTTGCCTAGGTCAATATCTTCAAGATATAAGTTCTAGTTTTCTAGATATGGGAAAAAATTAAAAGCTTAAAGTACAGAAAAGCCTAAGATGAAGACGGACAAAAGGTAAGAGCTGATAGCAAGACCTGACACATGAAAACACTGTTTATTTAAACGACCAAGTAAAATTAATGAAGATTACATGAGCTGCATTTGTTGTAGCCAAGAATTGAATCTTAACCCTTATTAACTCTCAAGAAAGGGTCTACAACACACTACTCTTTTTCCAGGCACGGAAGAAAAGACATCTTGCATACATCTTTCCCTTGATGAATAGTCTCAGGTTTTAATTGCAACATTTTCCAAACCAAGCTTCAGCTAATAACTGGCTTAAGCTTTCTGCAAGAAGCTGTGTGTCTTTGTGACACTCTGGTTCTGGAGGTGCACACAAATTGGTAATTACCTACAGCTTTTGCAGATGTAACTGTAAAGCGTTATTTTCAGCTTTTACAGCAAACTCTTACCATTTGTTTTAATTCCACTCCTGTGACCTCAGTGATGGAGGAAATAGTTCTTTCCCAGTTCTAGCTCTGTAGTCCTCTGGGGAAGAAGATGCTTTAAACAATGCCTGAAGTGCTCAACTAATATGCAATTCTGTTTACACACACATTACAAATAGACTAGTCAATGCCACGAATCAAAAGCCAGTAAAACTTGAATTGGTAATATTCCTGCAGTTCACATCTTGACTACAGTGGTGAATGAGTCCTGTGACACCACTGATCTCAACAAAAAAGGGACTAATTCAACATTCAAAATGAGCGTTCTCCTCTGCTCTACCTTATTTGGTCCAGAGGACAACTCATTAAAGATATATAAATAATAAATAAATAAAAGGTACAAAAGGTAACATCGTGTTATCTCTGGCCTCACTTCCTTTCTAGCAGACACAGTACAGAATTGCAGCCAGTTTATTATTTGAGTACTCCACAGATGAGGGATCAAGTAGAGATCAGTTAATTAAAAAAAAAATTATATTATTAGAACAGCATAATTAAGGGGGGAAATTGTTTGAAAGCCAGGAAATTCCTCGTTTAGTTTTCACAAAGTCCTGACCATTAGAGCTTCCTCATTAAGAGGGAAAAGTCATTCTACCAGAGGCTAAACAGATTATAAGGTGCAGAAGAAGATGCATGAAAAGAGCTCATGCCTCAGTCAGGTAAAAAAGGGTATCCCACCTGTGGAGGAAAGCCTACCCTGACAAAGAAGCTCTGCAAGGGGCGAGTGCAAAAGTCCCAAACATGACTCTCATGTCACATCTCTCATGAACCCCCATAAAATCCAACCCAGGTCTGCTCTTACTACTTTAAAGTGACAAAAGATGGCTATTTGCAAAATGTAAAATGAAGGCAAAAATCTCTTGTTCTTCACCCAAAATGCAGCTACCCTTCCTGCCCCTCAGCTTGTCCCGGGAAGGGCTGCAGCCTCAGCTGGAGGGCTGCAGCGGGTGATGGTGTGCCCACGCAGCTGGGGAAGGCAGGGCTGCCATGCCACGGGTGCTGCGCTCTCAGCACAGTGGCTGGCACCCCGTGGGGCCCACCGGGGCTCTGCTGGCTGGGAGGGCAGCTGGAGTCACCTCCAAACCCACATCCATGGCACAGCCAGACATGCCAATAAGCCTGGGAGCTAGCTGCAGGGGGATGCATTAAAAATCCTGTGGCCGGGAGGCAAGGGTAGGACTGTAGCTGTTCCTGAACTTGGCTCCCCCAGCCCCAGGCTCCTTCCTCACCCCCATTCCCACGACTCGGCACAGTTGGGGATCGCTTCTGCTGCCTTAGCTGGCTGTCGCTCCCTGCCCATTTCTCTTTGAGCCCGTGAGTCACTTCCTCTCCTCAGATCCCACCTTTCAAAACTTCCTTTTTCCTCTTCGGGGATATGTCTGAAAGCTTTTTCTGAAAGAGGGCATTGGGCTTACTTATCCATGGATGAAAACGCCTCTGGGAAGCGGCACGTTCTCATGTCTGATGACATCCAGCCAAGAGCACGCAGGCGTGTTTGTGTGGTCCCTGTCATGCTGGTGTCCACAGCTCTGCACTAAGGCTTCTCCAGTCATCTGCTTTGACATGCTGCAGCTGTCGGGTGATGTTGGAGGGCTTCTCATCCCATCCCCTGCCCACAGGTGTGGGGTGGCCAGAGGGAAGAGGAGAGGAAGGAGAGGCCCAGCTTGCCCCAGCTCTGCTCGCTGGCCCAGCAGCTGCCTCTTGTTCAGAGAGGAGCAGCCCTGGGGGTCAGCCACAGCTTGAAGGAAAGCAAGAAAGTAAAACCAAAACAGCTTTGACTTAAAAAATGGGCTTCCTTTCATTTATCCTCTTTTTTAAGTTGTCGGGGATTTATGTTTTAAGGTTTTCCTCTGCAACCATGAGGGCTAGAAATGTTTATTGGAGAGCAGCAGTGGACCCTCCTGAAATCAGTGACAGAAGCTGCTGTAGCAAGCCACCAGTGTCATCCCCTGGGAAGCTCCTGGCTCTTCATGACACTCCCTCGCATGAGACGGATAGTTCACGTATTCCTACCCCTCACAGGCAACCAGCACCAGAAAAGATAAAGCAGGGANGGGAGAGGGGAGAGGGGAGAGGGGGAACCTGTCAGGGTTGAACTGGTGGTGCAGGCACAACTCGTTCCCTGGGAGATTTCTGTGTTATCAACAAGATAATCACATTAGCTAACAACTTACTCTGCAGGTATGAGGCCAAATCTGCCTGAGTTTAGCAATTCAGGATGAAGCTATTAGTTAACTCTCCTATTTGTCACTGTATTTTCAAGATTATGCTGTTGGATCAGCATGCTTTGACTTCTCCAGCCTTCAAGGTACTTGGAAGGCTGTATTTTCTCCTTCAGGACCTCTGAGACCTTATGATCTAACGCCTTGCATATGTGTAAGGCTGTTATCACTTCTTTACCAAGTGACATTATTAGGGCAGGAAGCATAAGACTATTGGGGCCAGATTCTCAGTTGGTATAAGACAACATCTGGAATGGGAGGCTATGCAGGCTCACGCTAGCTGAGAATTCAGCCTCCCAAAGTTATAACAGGAATGTGCTTGTGGAACAGATAATTTGTTTGATTGTTTTACACCAGGGACTTGCAATTTTTCATGCTAATTTCATACCATGCTAATTAAGCCACAGGGCAGACAACTGCAGCATTTAAATTAAGCATATAAATCGATGTGGTGTTGAAAGATACCACTTCATTAGTATCTTTTATTCTCAAACATTACGGTGCTTTTCATGGCAAAATATACCAACACAACCGAGAAGGAACATGGAGAAAATAAACTCCTGTACAGGTTCCTATGTGTCACCATCCTGCAGTTACAGAGCTGCATCCCTTCTGATCAGTGGGTTGCAGTCCTGGCCAGCCTGCCATGTCTTTGGATGCACAGACTCTGATACCATAACATCAGCCCTACTGACACCATGCTTATTTCCTTAGTGATCTAGGAATACATATCAAAAATCATTCGTTAAAGAACATCCTCTATATCCTCTCCAAAGTGTGCCAGTTGTTAACAGTATGGAGGGAATGCAAATCTGTTTTAAAATTTGTTTTACTCTGCTCTCCACAATGGGTGTGAGAAGCGGGCTCATTTCTTAAACCCCACCCAAACTGGTGTGGTGCTTAGGCAGTCACGGCTTGTTTTCCAATGGTACAAATATAGACAACAGCTCTCAAATGTATGGCACTGGGTAGGCATTGAGACTGTGTGCTCTTCAACCACTGCTAAGGGGAACACTCAGGCAATCAGCTGTAGTCCCTGCTCTGAATTATCCCCAGAGGAAAAAGAGCACAGCAGCCACGGTAGACAGAGAATGAATTAGTGGCACAATATTCCCACCAAAGCTTTGTATGCCATATCATCTAAAATCTGGTTTTGCCAAAACACAGAGCCCATCTGCCCACAAACCACATTTCCCTGGACTCTGATGTAGGACAAGCTGGTCATTTTTTTCCCATCTGAGAATAAAAGAAAATCCCCAAATTGCCAAATTTCAGGAGATTACCTGGTGGTAATAATACATTCTTGCCTTGCTGAAAACTTAGCACTGTGCGTTTGGGTCACTATGTGCAATTTCCTGCAGCAGCAAATCAATCTGTCAGGCGTTAGAGGACTGTATGGGCTTTCCTAGGCAGGAATAAAAATAGTAGCAAGCACTGGTTATTGCTGCAACATTGGGTGGGTAACACTAATATAGATAGGAGGAAAAATTTCAAGGGGAAGAAGTGCCAGTTTTACATAGAAAGATTAATAAGTGACCAAAAAGTCAAAATAGGAACACCCCCCACACACACTTTAGAATTTTTTTTACGTTCACAAGGTTTTTACACAAAAGACAAAAAACACAAACCACATCGTACTGCCAAATCTAAAGTAGCGTTTAGGGAATTTTTTCCAGCAATGTGTTGCTATAAATTTTCTTATCAAGAGGTAACAAAGAAAGGGATTTCTCTTTTCAGATCAAGAGAGCAGCTCTAGTAATGCCTGTATTCATTAAGCTTTTCATTCCAAACATCATCCATCATGCCGTGTGTCCCTTAGACCAGACTGCAGAAAACATACCACGAATTCTACTTGGAACAGCAATGCATCTTGAACAAAGCTGACTAAACTCAAAATTAAGTTTTCAACAACTGCGTGTTAAAAAGAAAATCAAAGAAAGAAAAACAGCGAGCTCTACTGAACAAACATCCTGCAGTTTTAAAAAAAAAAAGTTCTGACTGATGAAGGAAAAAGCCATGACATTTTAGGTGGCCTAAAAGAAATTTGAAGGGTCATATTAAAAAGAAAGCTGGCATTGTATTAAAATATAGTTATCTCAAGGGATAACTGGAATATACTGGGAAACCAGGACATAGACTGGCTTTACCCTTTTCTCAAAGCAGTTCATTACATCTTGCTTTCTTCATCTCATATCCCCAAGTAGGGGAGTTTACCTTCAGGATCATCAACTTTCTTGGTTGTGAAGCTGCTCTAATCCACTTCCTTGATCCTCCTGCAATCAATTAATGTTGCGCTAATCCTGTCCTGGCCAGGCACAATGTGGAAAAGTAAATGTATTACATTATCTACAAGAAAAATATTCAAGAATCTAGTTTTGAATCCAAGACACTTTTACCTCTACAGAAAGGTCAGGATGAAACACTCAATGAGATTTACTGAGCTGCGATATCTACAAAAACAGCAAGGTAAACTCTAAGAAGAAGCAATATCTTTCATCAGATCAACTGATACAGCTGGAAAAAGCAGACAACCTTTCAGGCACAGGGACCCAATGCAGCTATGGGCAACACCTGATGTTTAGTTTAGATTAGCCCTGCAGTGAAAAGTCTTTTGGCATTGGACATCTACATAATTAACCCTTTCTAAGATATTTGGTTTTATATCTTTATGGAAAACATTTTCATAGTGTAATTAGAAAAAAATTCCCACCTTTTATTTTTATGACAGCAAAACCCCAGATACTTCCATAGGATCTCATATACTAGAGCTAACATTGCAAATGCATTTGGCAAAATTAGCTATCTTTTTAGTATTGGGAACTCTGTCCAATCTCACAAATTCTTAAACTGACTATGTTGATTCCAGAGAATTGACATGTTGGTTTTTTTTCTGACAGCTTAATTTCTATCCTTACAGACAATATGAACATACACATTCGTGAGAAACTGTAGGTCAATGAAATTACTATGCAAAATGCAACTTCCTCTTGAGTGAACTTGCCAAGTGAGTGTCTTCACTTGGAATACTTTGGATGCTACTCTGAATGGTATCCTTGCAAAACAATACCGCTTCAGTAGAAGCAACCAGCTGCTCTTCTTTCTTGTACATGTCTAGGCTTGTTTATCTTCTTCCAGTCAGTTATGCAGGCACAGGTGTCCCCACGGGCATATCACTTTTATGTTTGTCATCTTTGTGGAGCCAAAACTGCTCTGAGAACAAAATTCCCTGAATTTTGTCCTGGATTCCCATTCCTCCTGTGCATTGTCAGTGGGATTCCTGAGTGTTTACTCAATCCCAGGTGGGTACAGCTGTGCAAACCCATAGCAAGTTCCTCCTCTGTGTATAGTAGCTGCTATTGCTGTACTATATCCTATTTTATTTCTCTTTCAGATATAGAAATAGCAGAACAATGTAAAATCATGGTAACAAAAACACCCAACAAAAGAAAAAGCCACCATAAAAATATCCTTACATTTGTATTTTCTTGTTCACAGACAGCCTTGCCAGCACAAAGGTAATGAGGTGTACTCACACTGAAAAGAAACAGACCCCTTCTGCATGGCCAGGCCCCATGGCTTCTGCCGGCAAGGCTGCTGGTACTCATGGCTTGGGCTCTGGAGGAAAACCATTGGGATCTTCTTGCCTTCCTGGGCAAGCGTAGCTTCCTTCTCTCTGGGTGGTCTTTCCAGTGATGGAGGTCTTGTCCTTCCGTTCCTGGTGTGACCCAGGAGTGAACTGAGCTCATTAAAATGTACTTGCCTTTCCTTTGAAAAAAAGAAAAAGGGTGGAAATCAGTAGAATCAGGTCATGATACTACATAAGTATTAAAAAAAAAAAAAAAAGATGGTGTACTTGTTTGTAGAAATCAACAGCATTTCACCCATGTGATGCATCTTTCTTGAGAGACCAGAGCAATTGTCAGATCAAGCATTTCAAGACACGTCATTTCCAGAAGAGAGGAGTTAGACACACTCTTGATCGTGTGCTTCTGTTTATTCTGCGTAAGGGATCTAGGACACCTGTGTTAGTTTTAAAGCTACTACATGTACAGCACTTCACTGCTCTATTTTGGCAAGTCCCAGCTGTTATTTCACATGTGTGAACTACGAAAATACCCAAGGTAAACACAGACTTAGAAGAAGTACCAAAAACATTTACAATGAATTGTAAGTATGGCCCAGTATGTTAACCTGCTAATATATACAGTGCGCTGGCCCAGATCTATTTTCCTTTAGAGAGGCAAAGGGAAAGAGATGTAACAAAGCCTGTATGAAGCACCACAACCAGTTACCAGGCATTTCTCCTAAAGGAACAGCACCAATATGAATCACTCTTCTTATATTTTTCTTTACTTACAGTTGTTTCCAGCCAAGCTTACCCAAATGTGGGCAATGCAGAACAGAAACATTTTTTCTGTTTGTTTTGTGCATCTGACAGCATTTAATCTAAAATCAGTTTAAATCCAGATTACTTACATGTGTGCACAATGCTCACACTCCCCCTCTACACACACAATGTTAAAAGGACATTACTGATGATAATTTATTTTTCTCTACTCTTGCTGCATTTCATAATATCCCTTCTCTCTTGAATTACTGCCAGAGAAGATTGTCTTTAATATACTTCAGTGGTGTCAAAAGAACCTCAGGAAATGAGGACTGAGGTGAACCTAAGGTCCACTCTATGCCACCAGTACTCTGATTATACATACTACTTTGTACAGGAGGTAAAGATCTGCACTCCTGATGTCCTGCCTTCAAAAACCAATATTCTCTCCACTTTCCGTCTCCTCTAATTAAAGCCAATTACTTTGACCTGCTTGCTTTCTCCTCCAGAAGCGATGTTCTATTATTACCTACTGTTGCTCACAATCAGGTTTGAGTTATACCTCAGAAACACTTAGATTTCACCAGAAATGAGTTTTACTAGAAAAACAGGGTTTCTTTATCTCCATGGTTTCCTGTATATGGGTCACATCCTTTTAAGTACTATCATCAGCTCTGTAAATACTACCCTTAGAGGTAAGCTTTCCAGCTGCCGCCTGACATATCCTGACGTAACCACCCCGTAGTCTATGAGCCATATCCTCTATTGGGCAAAAAAATAATAAAAAAAAAAAAAAGAAGAGCTATTGATTCAAACTCAAGGGGCCAAAGGAGCTATTTCCAGGCAGCAGCTAAGCACAGAGTAATGTTTCCTGAGGTATATCAGAGTGGAGCCTAGCAGGTATGAGAAGCTGTAGAAGAAAAGGGTCACTTCTTGATTAGTGATGAGACCTAAACTTTGTAATGGGCTAGGAGGCTTTCATGTGACCAGGGTCAACTCAAGCTCTGACGAAACATTTCCCAATGTTTTAGTTCTCACTTGCCAAATTCAGCCCTGATGTAAATAAGCCCTGTTCTGCTGAAGCTATGCAATGGGTGAGTTGCTGTGTAGGAACCACATGCCATTTTGTGATTAACTAATTTCTCGCTCAAAGGCTTTCAGTACTTGAAGACTAATATTGTATTTGCCCCCATGTTTGACATGGAAATATTCAGTTGAAGTATCATGTCCCTCTAATTATAGGTGCTTCAAACTCAATATGTTTTGCTTACATCAGTCAGTGATCATTCACTACTGCCATTCATCATAATCCTGGATTGGTCCAGTTCACTCAGCAGTAATTCTAGCTGGCTTTCATCATTCCCATGGAAAATGTGTACCAACAATGAAATCTCTCAGCAGAAGGCATCAATCCCATTTGGAGGTTTATAAAAGCACTGAGGAAAAAAAAGCGTGTATATATTTATGTGAGAAATAGCAATGAATATGCATGTAAATCTCTAATAACAGTGCAACTCATTTTGTCAACGGTGAAATGTTAATTTGATGGACTCGGCCATATTATCTTTCTGATGCCAGACAATCCAATGCATTTTAGAGTGATAGGTCTAAAGATTCTTGAGAGCTTCCTGGATAACTTGAAAAGAAGAGGGTGGGGATGGGGGGAAAAGACAAGGAAAAGGCACATGCAGTTATCTACAGAAGCTCATAGAAAGCCACTGATACAATGCAATTTAGAAAACATTCCTTTACTATAGTGATAGAACTATGAGATAGTTAAATCATAGAATGGTTTAGGTTGGAAGGGACCTTTAGAGGTCATCTAGTCCAACCCCCCTGCAGTGAGCAGGGACATCTTCAACTAGACCAGGTTGCTCAGAGCCCCGTCCAACCTGACCTTCAATGTCTCTAGGGATGGGGCATCTACCACCTCTCTGGGCAGCCTGTGCCAGTGTCTCACCACCTTCATTGTAAAAAATTTCTTCCTTATATCCAGTCTAAACCTACCCTCCTTTAGTTTAAAACCATTACCCCTTGTCCTGTCACAACAGGCCTTGCTAAAGAGATCATCCCCATCTCTCCTATAGTCCCCCTTTAAGTACTGAAAGGCTGCAAT
>VZTV01088011.1:0-11931 GCA_013400875.1 Anhinga rufa | reverse complement strand
ATGGAGACACATGCCAAGCAGTAATTGTACGATATTGCATATACACACTAATAAGAGGTACCTTTTTCCTTGTCCAGTGTTTCTGCTCAGACATGGAGATATAAGAGTTTTGATCTACCTCTATGCATTACTCATAATGCTTATGTTGTGGTTAGATAGATTAAATAATTACGGTCCTGCTGCCATTGTATTTCTTCTCACCTAAACAACCCAATCAATTGAATTAGGCACTTCAGAAAGAGGTGCATGATTAGGCCCAGATGCACTCAACTCCCATCAACTTCTCATGAGCTCTTCAGTAAAAACAACCAACCTCATACTCACTTAAAATATGGATCTGATTACATCCTAGTGAAAACTCAGTGAAGCCTAATTATTAACTAGCATCCTGAAATGCAGCTAAACAAAACACTATGAGCCCGAGTTTCTACCGATCAAAAAAGGCTCTCCATCCAAAATGCAGCAGTCACACTGCAAAGACATTCAAGTCAAGAGAGCACACATTCATTTGTATGCACCTTCGCCCAGGGCAGAAGCCATGGGTTTAATCTTTCATGTCTTGCTGAACACACCATTAGGTATCACAGTCAGTTATATCTACTGCTCTTTAACCTGTATCTGGTGCCAGACTTGTGTAAGGTTTTTCATTTATTGTTCACTGAGGACTCTTTGCTGACTTGATTTTATAGAGAAAGACTGACCTATAGTCAGACCAAGACAGTCTATGTGAAAATTTGCAGAACTCAATTTTTTATTTTTTTTTTTCCTTCTTCAAGTTACCTACATAGGGACAACACAAGCTGCCTCTGTTCTAGGAGAACTTGCTGGCATAACCATCATAACAAATTTACACCTGGCCTAACCAAAGAGTGCAGCACTGAGCCAAATGCCAGCAGAAGGGAACAGTGGTAACAGTATTTTGCGGCTCAAATATCTGAAGGAACTGGTGTTGTGCCTTTGTTCTCAGTGCTGGTTCTCCAAGCTCGATAAACAACCACAAGCCTCAAATTACACTTCATTGATCCAGGGAAACTGAGCTGGTATTCACTTTTTGTTCTGCAACCTGCACATTGACCTGCATGTTTGTTGGCCTAAACAATGAGATTTCAGGAAATGAGGAATTTACACTTTGTCCGAGTCTCATTTTCGGAGAGGTGGGATCTCTACCTCAGAGGTCCAGGTTGGTGTGGGAAAACTGGTAGGAAAGCCAAACATCCAGATCCGGGCTCTTGCACTACATTCCTTCGCTGAGTTAATTTCTGCTCCAAATTCAATACAACCAAAATCAAACACAAACCTAAAAATGGGAGGTGGTCTCAACAAGTTCAAGTTCCTTTAGCATAACTTTTTGTTACCTCTGGTAAAACTGGAGGATTTATGTAGCAGGAAAATGGGGAGATTACAAAATAGAGTTCATTCAGTAATATTTTAAAAATACATATTCACACATTTGCAAGATTTTATACAGTCAGTCAATACAAAACCAAAACCCAACCATTTGCAATAAGAACACATAGTTTATACGGAAATTTGAAAAATTCATGTAAGATGACATTAATAAGATCCAGAGTAAGGGATTGCCACAGTCTAAATGTAGAAATAACCTATCTGAGGAAAACAAAAAAATTGTTTCTTCAGTATTCTCCACAAAATAACTAAAATATTCCTTGATTCCTTCATTAAACTGCATTACAGATTAAAGTTGCTTAAATGTGCAGTGGAAGAATTTCAGTTTGGAACTCAACAGATCTTTGTTTCCATAGTGCCATGAAAACTTTTCCACAAAGATGCTTATAAGACAACATAGCTTAATCCCCCACCCACCGCCCAAAAACCCCATACAATATGAATAAATCACAGAGAAGAAATTTTTGAGAAACAATGTTCACTTCTGTAATAAAGTAAGACACACTATCTTATTGTATTCATGTATGGGAAACAGAAGCCTAGAGTTTCAGTTATGGGCTTGAAACCATACAAGAAGAAGCATAATCCAGTGCCTAACTCAATTCTAAAATCAGCTGCAGTACTTCTGTATTATCTCATCTTCCTTTTAAAGCTTGCATAATTGTGAAGTCCTCTTGGATTGCAACTTTGCCTTACGCCTCCAAGCAACATTTTATTATTTATTCTGGCTAACTGATTTGTCTGATTCGTCATCCACATTCAGAAAGCACCTCCTGTTTGGAAAGAAAATCTAGTACTTCTGGACTTTAGGCTGAGGGTAGCCTTTGCTCAGATGCGATGGGTAAGACCTTTGTTTCTTGTACGGTGTTATTTCCTATATCAAGATTGTCACAAGCCTAACATTTACAACACACTTTTTCTTGGTTTTGTTTTTTTAAACAAAGACCTTGGAGGTCTTTCCCTTGGTTTTGCTTTAATTTAACCTTAAATAAAAAGACTCGTGAAATTCACATTTATGCCCCAGAAGCCAGTTTTTGGCATTTTGCAGCTATTTTTACCCAACAACATCCGAAAAATGCATATGTGGCACAAGTTTTTACGAGTGCTCCATTACAATAAACCAGTATCCTGAAAAAGTCAAAAGGGCCAAAAGTTTATCACATTAGTATACTTATTGTCTATCCTGAACGCAGAGGAGAACTCTCTGTAACCACAAATGCTGTCTCCAGTGATGATGACTATGCTCAGTTCAGAAATCCCTTTTTGCCTGCTCAGAGAGGACCCGAGGCACCCTGTGGTACATTTATTGCAGAGATCCAGTTGTATGCCCCACTAGTAGTAGATGGACTGTTCAGAGTGGGTTCCTTTTCTGAAGTACCAGATAGCCTTTTATTTTACAAGAATGTCTTAGCTTAGCTTTTCCTTGTACTTCACAGCACAAGAAAATGAGACGATAGAAAACTGAGGACAAGTAGAAACCCAGCTAAGACGTGGTTTCCTTTAGAGTTCTTTCAAAACTAGCAAGACAGAATATAAAGTTTCACCTTCTTATCTCGAATATGTAAATTTTCAGATTCTGATCTCGGGCTGACTTCCACCAACACAAGCATCACGGCTGCAAGTCGGAGCTACCGCTGTCCATCTGCTTTACACTGATACAAGATCGCAATCAGATCTGGGTCATCTCACCTTTGAGTTTGACACATACATAAATTACCACAAGTAACTGGTATACTGGGCATTACTGGGAGGTAGCCATGCTCTGTTCATGAACAATCCAATACAACAATCCAAAAACAATCCAATAACACCAGCAACTCAACATGGAGTGCTGACTTTGAATACGTTGGCTGAAAAATAACAGCTGTGGATCCCTAAAGGTTTCAGACTAATTGGCAGATGCCTTTCGACATCAGAAGAAACTGAAAGTGCAAAACCTGACCCTCGTTGTTCTGAATACATACATGCTGCATTACTGAACACCAAACTGACACCTCAACCAAAATATGATCTGCCAAACACAGTTTTAATACAAAAAGCATGAAAAAAAAGACAACACTGCTAGACTCAAGCTTGAACAGCATATACCAGCCTACATCCACAGCTCCAAGTGACTGCAAACATTAGCTCATCCACACATACACAGCTCAGGTACATTCCCTATAATCTCTACCATTGTTTTCTTAGCCACAAAAACCAGAAAAGAAATAAAATATTACATGCAGAAACAAAATTCTCCAGTCAGTTTATAGAATCAGTATTCTTGCTCGCCTCTTTTCAAAACTCAGTTACATTTTAGATTTACAATATAGAGTGTGTGCCAAAAGACAACAGATGACAAGTCAGCTGAAGCAAAAGATACCTCCCATGTGGGTCCCTGTTTTAAAGGGCATATAACCGAGGGGCTCAGGTCTACAGGATAGATTTACTGTATTTGAATCCCTTAGGTGACTAGCTCTTAAGTAGACAACAGTCATCCAGTTGGGCCAGTAGGATTTCCTTACTTTTCAGTGCTTATCTTCTCAATGTCTTGAAGGAGGTTTGACTATGACTCCGAAGTCACTGTGTTTATTAGCCACCGAACTAAATGGAGGGTGATTAAAATGGTCTTTGTTAAATGTCAGCTGAGACAGTGAAAGACACCGCTCAAAGACCAGCATGAACAGTAAGTTACACATCTGCTCTGTCTCTGACAGATGTGCTCAACAAAATTCTGCAGTTCTTGGGCCACCCGGTGTGATCTGGCTTACATTCATAATGGGAACTATAGGAGTTTTGGAGCACATCACTCATGGGGACAAATACGCAATAGCCTCTGGTCCATGGCCAGATTTCCCGAACTTCAAAATTTACTTTGCTTGCTCTGAGGACAATCAAGGCATAAACTACCCAGGAGGGGCAGGAGGCTTTCAGGCTCTTCCAACTATGATAGTACAGATGTACCTAAACGGACAAAGAGCTGACTTGGTTCCAGCTGTATTTCTTGATTTAACTTGCATGGAGGAGTGAACCCCACAGGGAAGTCACAGGCAGCAGGGAAATCAACAGTTTATTCCTCCCTGCAAAAGAGAGGCAGATTTTCGGACAGGGCACTGACTGCAAAGCCAAGCTTCATGTTACAAGTGAGGAAACTGCTTCCTGTTGTTTGATCTTCCCACTTTAGGAAAAGAGCACTTGCTAAATATGGCATCAAAGACATTCTTAATGTCATCATTACTTCCACCTGTCCACTGAAACACAACTCCAAATACCGGCTAAAACCTCACACCCCGGGTGGCGATGGCGTGCGCTGTTGGTTTGGTGCTACGACATGAGCACTGTTGGTCATGTCTTGAGGACTATTTTGCACAAGAAGCTGTTCTGCCATATAAGTAAAAGGTTTGCACTCTGCCTCTTAAGTGAAAGGTTTGCACTTTGCCCTATAAAGTTCAACATAGAATAGTAAGCATCTTAGCTAAGAGCCTCTATTATGCAGAGTTTTCTTTTAAATTTTGAGAAAAGTATCCATTTCAAAAGAAAGTCAGTATGACTAAACATTCACAACTGTTTTAGGATTCCCCTGAAGGTCTTAGGTCCCTACCAAATCAACACTTCTTCTGCCTCTCCAGAAAAGCACCCTCTACGTATATATCCTATATATTGCTGTGATTTTTCAGCTGTTCAAGTTTTCTATTCAAATAGGACCTTTTAGAAGGTTATGGGTTGGTTGGGTTTTTTTTTAACAGAGTAAGATGAGACCTTTATTGGAAATTAATATCTATAACCATTGCTGCTCCTACTGAATAAAATCAGATCAATAAAATGAACAGCCAAGCAAACAAAAAAAATAGTGAAGTGAAATTAATGATTGAAAAATCATCATAATAGTCGTATCATAAAACTTTTACCAACTGTTCAACTAACTTCTATGCTATTTTTTTTTCTTCACAAAGTTAAACAGGAATACACTAAAGTATATAGTTGCATCATTTTTGCTTCCATAAATCTCCATCAACAGTAAAGTCCATAAATTACCTGCATCTTGAAACCTTGGAAAATCTGGCAGTGAACATAAAATTTGAGTTCTTTCACATCAAAAATCATTACAAAAAAACCCAAACCATTTGAAGTAATCTTTATAAACTGTTTCAAATAAACCTGGTCACTTCAAAATAGGCAGAATCACACTTACCTGAAAATGCCTGGATCTTTATGTTCTGGCTAAATCCAGAAGAATGCACTCCTATTTCACAAGCCTGGCAGCCAAGCGACCCACAGGGCAGCCTGGGAAGGCTGGTGGAGCTGCTGTGCCTGCAGTGATTTTTCAGTGGGAGCAAACTGTGTCTGAACTGCCCGCTAAACTCTGAGCGGGCAAGCACATCACGTAGTACAGGGAAGGCGACTAATTGGTAGAGGACATAAGAGCCTTTCAAGGAGAGGGAAAATTCATGGCCAGATGAACATCTCTTATTCTTCTGCTCCCTATTCCACTCTCCTCTTTCCTTTCACATTAATGGAAAATATCAAACTAACAAGGCAGTGCAATACATCACAAAGCAATTGTGTCACAGGACATACATTTCCCTGTCAAAATAAGGCCACATTTTGTTTCAGTGATACACCACAGCAATGACAGATTAGTCAACATACAAAACCCTAACAATAATAATTCAAAAATAACACAAGACACGTGTTGGCTGATGTTCCCTGTAGTCTTTGTGTAAAAAAGATGTTGGCAAATACATAGACTTGACAGAGCTATAACATGTCAGGCTCCAGCCATATTCATACAGAGACTTCATGAGAACATGGAGCCAACAGTTTTGCAATCAAACCTGTGGGTTAGCCTCTTACATCCTCTTCTCTGGGCTCTTGGCTGAACATAACGATCTTGAAAAGTGTCGCTACTGACACCCTGCTTTGTGACTCATTAAGTATTTGGAGCATTTGAATCACCCTGGGAAATCACATCTGTAAGTGCACTAAAACATGCTATTCCGATCTAGAGGACAAGCACTAACCAAAAGCAGAGACCATTATCAACTGGATTGCTATAGGCAAGCTATTCAAAACACGCTATTGGGTCTAAATCAAACCGCTGAGTCCTGCCTGGCTTTTCCCACACACTGAAAGGATCTGCATGCATTCCAGCCCTATCCTTAAGTCCACCCCTTCCCTGTCCAATGCTGTCTTTCATATTCTGTATTTTCCTCCCTCCAAATATCAACTGCAGCAATGCGAGTAGAAAATTCTTACAAAATAGAAATACAATACTGGCAGATGGTGAGCATGAAAAAACTGAATGCTTTCTTCCTTCTTTACTAATTACATTGAAAAGAATTTACCTTGGCAGTGTCTTTTCAAAACTGTACTACCAATTCCCAAATTTTCTTTGGCGATGAAGCCTGGTTAGATATAGAGTTGCTTGTACTCCACCTCTTCTATGTCCCTGAGGCTTTTCATCTTCACACCTAAGTTAAACAGAGCACCAAACTCCTGTTTTAACAAGTTTCTCTCATGTGTTTCTTACCTGCACATGATCTTTAGGGTGTTTTTCTTCCTTTAAAAGAAGCCAGACTATACTGTTGTTATATTAAAAGCTTATCTAGTGTTTGTTTCTTCAGTGCTCTAATCTTTAAATGGTGTTTACTAAGCAGCTGAATTTTAATTCTGTGTTCACTGAGAAAAAAAAGACTGTGCATTTATACAGCATTCAGCTTTATTCCCCTCGTATTTTAAAATAAAGCCTGCAGAACAAAAGTACATATTATTCAGTCCCTGTCACTGCTAAAAACAAGTTGCGCTCTTCTTTAAGTGCCTGATTCATCACTTGCTGGTACATCCTTTCATCACTTTTAAAATTAGTATGCAGTAAGATGCTCAGGTTTTACAAACTTGTTTCCCCCATGCACACTGAAGTAATTACACATGCAGCAGAAAACCAGGCCAAGCTGTGTTATCCATCCATGCACGCCTCTTAACGCAACACTGCCGCTCACAAGAAATCTTTTTATGATTGAGTGGGTCACCCTTCTCCTTATATCTACTCTAAAAAGAGCTGGATTCATCCTAAGGCTGCCAGAGTTCACTTTGCACTTCAACAACATACTGCGAGCACCAGGACACAGCTTGCCCCCTAGGGCAGGCAGCGCCAGCAGGCAGGCAAGGTGGAGGTAAGGCTGCTGCCTGCTGCTGCCCTCCAGCACCCCACCTCTGAGCCGCCGTCGGCCGCTACAGGCTGCAGTGTCTGCCTCACTCTCAAAAATAATGGCAAAAATGTTCTGAGTGCTTTATTTCACATCTAGTGATCCAGGAGCACTGAGGAGTCACGTCCAGCATGCTCATACATAAGCTGATGTGTAAGCAACAAGTGCCAGATTTCCCCACAAAATATTTGGATTTGTGGCTTTTTTACCAACTCAGCCAAACAGGAGGCAAGAAAAAATAATTTTATGCCATAGATCCTGAAAGAAACAGAAGATGATGATGCTTTTGTTTTCATTTTAAGGGCCTACATGAAAGACCTTTACAAAGGCACTGATGGCACGGTACAGAGGGGACTTAGGTGTTGGTGTTCAATTATAACCATTTTTCCCTTCGAATAGGAGGCGGCACCACTGGAACAAGACCTTGTGGCACTTTGCAATGCTCCCTGGTTTATTCAGCAAAGAAGTCATGTTTAATTAAATGAGACAAAACAGATACTCCATCATTTTAGCTGAAAAAGCTGGTGCAGAGGCTCCACTAGCACAGGGACAGCCAACTGGGGCTTCCCAGCTCACTGCCAGCCCATAAAGCTGCTACTGGGGGGCCCTGGCATTGTATTCAAAGCCACTTTTAAGAGCCAATATGGTAAGCTGTTCAAGATATGATGTGTAGGGAGCCCCGTAAAAACCTTTAATGGAAACAGTGGGCCTGTGTTGGAAAAAGTTTCAGGAGCCACATACACCAGTATAAAGAATTCAGCTCCCGTAAGGCACCACAGCCAGCCTGAGTGTACAGGCTCCTATAGCCCCAAACCTCACCACGAGCTTCTGGGATACTGTTTTCCTTAAGAAAGTTTGCAGCATCAAGTCATGGTTCGTACAGCAAACATTGATATAATGATAGCAAACACTTTTTTTTGTGTGTGTGTGTTAAATCATAGGAGGCAAGGTGAGTAGGTCACCCAGCTAGAAGCCCATCAGTAAGACAGGACTGCAGAGCAAGCTTTCTGGACTACTTTCTCTGGGAAAGCAACATGAATCTCACAGGGATGCGTGGCTGCTGCTGGGACAGTACCTTTCAATGTCCCCTTAATGAATTATTCTTAGATAAAGAACTATCAGTTGTAACTCCCCCTAGATGGAAGGCAGTCTGAGGCTGTCTTGAGGAGGGATATGGACTACACTCAGGGTCTTTCTGCCTTGCCTTTCTTCCATTACATACAAATGCAATGACCCTTCTCTTTAAGCAAAAGCTCTGCAGATTTCTGCTACCATCACCTGCAGTGCTGAGTATTAGTCATTTCGAGACAGAGGGGAAAGCAGAACCCCCGCTCTGAAGAGCATTAGAAAAGTAGGTATGGGGATGAAGCCAGCTGCCCTCCCCATGACTCTTCATTTGCTCCTGCTCCCGGACCCCAGTGACGTGGGGTGCAGCCGCTCAGCCGTACAAGGACCTGCCAGTCAGCTACACCAGATACTCAGGATCCCAGCCTGGAAAAAAGGCTGCAGGACTGCAGGGAGCATCGAGGCACTTCTGCTTCAAGGACCCTCATTAGAAACAGATTCCCTGGATATACAGGCCTGTGCTTATGACACTTTCCCTACCATGCCATCCAAAACCCCCTTACATAATTCACCAGCACAACGTAAGTGGCAGAATATGTATATGAATATGTAATTGACTGTCACCCAGAATACATTTTTTGCCTGTTTACCTGAGTTCTTTACAGCTTCTCCTAGGTACTCAGAGCAACCACCACTTGACCAGCTTGATGAAAAAACATGAGCAGCTCTAAGCAGGCAAGGAGAAGAACACTACCAGAAAGAAGTCCTTACACACTGGACCTGGAAAAAAGCTGCTCTCCTCTGTCCAATTATGCATGACAATATAAGTATTCAAAGGGATGACCATAAAAAAAGTGCAAGCATCAACAGTTAGAATATGGACCACCCACTGCTACAGATTAGGTCTTCTTTTCTAAAAATTATATGAAACCTGGAGCATCAAAAACACTGCTTGAACTGAAGTCTTTTTGATATTCATGTACAGTAATTGAACTTTCACTCTTGCTTTGAAGGATTAAAAGCACTAATGTGGTCATTAGGGAATCTCATCTGTTTAAAGCCAGAAACAATCAGAATCCGCAGAGGAAGAAAGGAAGGAAGGAAGGAAAGAATTAATACAATCACCTCTTCTTGATGCTTGTTTTGTGTGTAAGGACTAGCACGTTACCCAGTTTTCCACTCAAACTACCATTTCATATTGGCAAAAAAAAGTCTTTAGGAAACAGTGAATGACTTTTCATGACCAAGTATCTGGTTTATATTTCAACATACAGGAAATAGATTCTCCTAATCAGCCCTTTTTACCTACTGCCAAAAATATGAGTACAGCTTTACAGCCAAAGCAAGCTGTTACCCACTCCTTTTATAATTCACTCCAAACCCCTACATTAATGCAATATTGCAAATGAGTGCTTAAATGCAGCAGAACCAGGAAGCACAAATGACATGGACCCACTGACACATAAGCATGTCCTACACTTCCTACTGTAGACCATTCTTATGCTGATTTTTCCCAGCACAATTTAATTTTATTAAAATCTGAAAGTAAATCGTATAGAAAGCTACACATACAAAACATAGAAAATATCATCTGTCCCTAGTGAACTCTCTAAGAAAATATACTTTTAAAACTTCCGTTTGCATACAGTATCATTCTGTTCATACCCTTTGTGCTTACAGAACATGAAGTTACCACACATTCTGGCTAGTTTAAACATGTCCTCATTTTCCAAAACAACTTTTTCTTCCAACAGAAAATACTGGTTTGGCCATTTGTCCTGGAGAACAGCTCTTGCACCTTACTTAATGCACAATCATTGCACAGATGGCTTACGTATGTGCAATTAATAAAAAAAAAATTATTGCATATGCAGAATGCACAATTCATCATCACACAGTTAATTCACAATATTTAGAGCGCTTCAGATTCACTGCCCAGGTACAAGTCATATGGCCAACCCTACAAAAATAAGATTTACTAGACACCAGCTACCAAACGTGGATGCTTGCCATGCAACTGGAATAAGCATTTTATCAGAATCAGTAAGAGATAAAGCTCACAGCATCTTTAACACCATTAAGTGACAGATGATTGATCCATTTCCACTTCCTCTGCCAGTCAAGGAGGAATCCCCCAAGGGACGGAGACGTTCATATGTACGCAAGGAACACTTTCATTCCGACTTAAAGCAGGCGAGATCAAAAGAATGTTCAAGATATATAATTTGGAGGAACAGAAATTATAAATAATAAGTCCAGGTTTGAAAAACAGGACAAGTGTTTTAACAAAAATACAGCACAATAGCTAATGTATTGTGACAAGGCAGAAAATACTCACTTCCTAAGACAGGGCAGCTGAACAAACATTTATTAATCCCGACCCAAGTACAACCAAAGAGTTACAGAGTTTATATGCTACTTCAAAGATTTCCTTAAGCTACATCAGGAGGCAAAATCTCCAACACCAAGAATTTTAGCACTGAAGAAAAGAGAACTGACAAAGTGTCACACTGGCAAAAGGAAAAGTCACTGAGAACTATTGAAAGACATGACACCTTTATTTTTCTTGAAATGGACTATTGCTGTTTTCTGTAATTGCAAACCCTGTACTGAGGTAAGCTTTGCTCCTGCACAGGACAAAACAAAATCTGGTAAAAAATTTAATTTCTGAAGATACTCCCTGACAGCCACTCTTACCCTTCTAAGTTTCTAAATTACTTTTTGTTACCAGTTGCTTGCAGATCAGGAATTTGATCTTCTAGACACCCTGTCCACAGGGGTGCGATACTGGACGTGACGGTCACCAATGCAAGTGAGCTGATAAGTGACATGAAGACTGGAGGCAGCCCAGGCCGCAACGATCATGCACTGGTGAAGTTTGCCATCCTGAGGGATAGGGGTCAAGCCAAGAGTAAAGTCAGGACCCTGAATTTTAGGAAAGCAAAATTCCAGCTGTTCAAGGAATTAGTCAATAGGACCCCCTTGGAAACTGCCCTCAGGGACAAGGGAGCAGAACAGGGCTGGCAGATCTTTAAGGACACTTTCCATACAGCACAAGAGCTCTTAATCCCCAGGTGTAAGAAATCAGGAAAGCAAAGCAAGAGATCAGCATGGCTGAGTCAAGACCTGCTAGTCAAACTAAAGGGCAAGAAGGAAATGCACAGGCGGTGGAAGCAGGGACAGGTATCCTGGGAAGAGTATAGGGACACTGGCCAGTTGCACAGGGATGACGGGGCCAGGAAGGCCAAGGCACGATGGAGCTGAACCTGGCAAG
>VZTV01088007.1:19333-31344 GCA_013400875.1 Anhinga rufa | reverse complement strand
CCAACCCAAACTATTCTATTATTTTTTGATTCTATGATTTGTGACTTGACAACGTCATGCTCTGAAGCTCAGCTGTAGAGATGAAGGGAAGGAACAGAATTTCTGGAGAGAATTGCAGCACCTCCGACTGTGGTGGCAGGACTCTGTGCTCAATCCTTCAAGCAGAGCTGATGTGACTTTTGAAACAATTACATCTCATGTTCCTATTGAACAATACAGCAACTGTAAATTAACTTTGGTGGAAATGGAGGCTGAGAGAGGAACCTGAGTGAGGTTTTTCTGTATAGATCAGCAACGGATTCAGCACAACTTTTTGGCAAGGATCAGATGGTAATATTTTAAAGGCAGTTATACAATATTTTTTAAAAAATTAACCTTCAAATCCAACTGTTTTATTATAATGATCAAGTAATTTCAAATACACACTGAGAAAACAAATAAAGGTACAGTATTCAAGACTTCCTTCTAAAATCACTTAAAAGAGAAAAAAAAAAGATCTTTTATGGAAAGCTTAAAGCCATTGGTCCTCTAGGTGCAGTACATTTGGATTCATGAAGAGGAGATAAAGGCATGGCTCTTCATTCACAAATATTTTTACACCTACTGAATGACTGTTTTGGAGCCATTGTGGTTGAGGCCCTATCTTAGGACAAGTCCTTACTGCCGCCTTCTGCTGCAAACGAGAGACATCTGAGACCTTTTTCTACTCAGGCTGCTTCCCTTCTTATGAGTTTACCAATGAATTGGGTCATTCTCTGTGCCCAGTGATTTTGTGGTAACTCTTTGCTTTAGAGCCCTCCAGAATAATGTCTTTAATGTACTTATGAAAATTCTTCACTGGTAAAAAATGTGGGCTAAGCCCAAAACCAACAGTGGCACATCTGGGGTGTCTATATTTTCTGACATCACTTTCCAGTTTAGCCACATAATAATTAAATATTTAGCTGATATCATACCCAGCCTGGATAGCTGTTTTATCAGATATTAAATAGCAGCAAAACATACAAAAATAGTAATGGCAAGCTCTGCGTTATGTGATAACTACAGAATGTATCATACAAAATAAGACATTATTAGCTTTTACTGCTGGTTAAAATAACATCCACATTTCTGTGGTAGTGAAGTCACTGAACTGATAGCAATGGAGTCCTAATAATTGGGTTCTGTGAATTCCCCTGGAAGCTCTAGTGTTGAGTATAGCTATTCCTGGAGGTACCCATAATGGAGGTGGATGGGCTGCCAGTGGGGTGACATTTTCTTCATCCAGTGACTAAGAGAATGTGCTACATCTGACAATGCCAAGCCAGGGGCTGCAGTTTCTTTTGCTCTCATGTTTCTCACTTAAATCTGTGTCTCTTGGTCCATTTCTAAGCTGCTGCTTGTTACAGCCAATCTAATTGTTATCCGCCCTATCGCTGACACTGGTAAGGCTGAATTAGATCATTCACAGATCATTTAATCAAGCCAGACTCTCTAATATCTGTTTGTGCTTTGTTTTTCTTGATACAGATTATCTGCATTAGTTCACTACCCCACCACTGTGCCTTGTCCATTTGCAACAGACGTAGTGCCCCACAATGCCTGATGTCTCTTGTCAGTGACTTATTCAGCCTTGTCATGGTTCTGCCACTTCCTTTTCATGTAAATCTACTGTACCTCCATCTGCCACTCATGGAATGGGGTTAATGAAATCTACCTTATGCACTGGGCTACTGGGTAGGGCTTAATTCCCTGGGTGTGTCTCTACTGGTGCTTTATTTTGGATCAGGGCATGCTTTTGAAGTGGATGGACTTCTTCATCCTCCCCAATTACCACCCTTCGGTTCACATCATGGAGCAGTCTCACCACATGCTAGCTGGGTCCTTTCTTGTGCTCAGCTGGAGGACACATTCCAGCTGCATATATGATGCAGTCCAACAAACAGGAATGGATTAAAACTAGTCCAAAGTGAAACCCCCAAAACATTTAGTACTGGGGACATTGGGTCCTTGGTACTAACTGTTTTGCTTTGCAGGTCCATTCCTATTGTGCCATAATATATAATGGAGACATAGACATTATTATAACTGATGGTTGCCTTTGTGATCCTCGGATGAACAGAACAGCAAAAGTATGAGGTTTTGTGTGCATTTCAGAGAATAAATATAGCCTTTGTGTTTTAACCCCAAATTTTGGCTTTCTTTCACTGTACTATTTTAGTGGGAGATTCCATAGTTTATATAAGAAAGTTTACCTTAGAAGATCTAATAGCAAATGGAACCTGCTTCTGCACTTATGTAAATAAAATCTATTCACGCTGAGCTCGTTCTGGCCCACAGACATTAACCAGCAATGTTTATTTTTTATAGCTGGCAAATTTCCCTGAAATTTTCATTTTGAATAGATGCAGAAGGTTAACACCAGTAGTTTATTTTGATACTCACTCTATACACACCCTCAGATACTAAGCTACACTTTGGGGTTACAGTAAAGTTAGTTTTAAAGACTTTGTACTCCAAAACAATATTCCTCTTACCCCACCATATATTCAAAATGGAAATATAAATGCCAACAAAAGAACTCTCATACGTCATTTTATTGCAGCACTTGTGTTTTACAGCATGCCATTTTTACTGATGCTACCTTGTTCTTGATTCTTATTGCATCTTCATAGCCCTCACTCTGATATATTCTGATTGTCTCTGCAGTATTACTTTTGATATAGAGAGACATATGAAGAACCAGGCCTAGAGAATTAATTTTTATTACTTGTTCAAGTCACTAGTTTTTCTTTTGTCCTGTACAAATCTGTTCTTTCTGTTTACCATCACTACTGAGAACATTACAGAAACCCCTGGCTTTCTGAATGGTGGCAAACTATCGCTTAGCTTTGTGTGCATGATTTTATATGCCAGCTATGCTCAGCTAGCCTTCATACCGACAAAAGTCTCTCCATGTCTCTTAGCCAGCAGGAGGTGCTGAGGAATGATGCAACAAATATCTTTTCACTGAAATAGTCAGGTTCCCTCTGTGCTCTACACAAAGATTTTCACTAACTTGTGAGTTGGATCTGAGCATTGTCACATAAAAATGAGGATTTTAGTTCTATTTTTAGGATGGCATTTTATGTTTGCTAGAGCAGAGACATTCTTCTTTTGCTCATGTTTTAATTAAATACCCTTTAAGACAAGTGAGCAGGATCATTTAACCCAAAGCAATGCTTTCTGTTACTCCAAGAGGGAAGAGTGATAATGCATAGCATTTATTAAAGACTTTGCTCTTCTCAGTCTATTTGGAATAGGTGGCAATATATTACAATGATAGTGGTGGGATAACCAGTAAAGAGAGAAAATATTGCTAATCCTTAAACTAACTAGTATGATAAACTGTAATCACAGCTTTAAATGATATGTTAAGCAGTGATCAAAGAAAATATGAAGAGGGTAAGGAAAATACCTTAAGATATTGTTGTTGTCAGATAATAATTAGCTGCTAGTTATCACACACACCCCTAAAAATTTGCCTTCATATTTGCTAGCATTAGTCCTAACATAACCAAAATGACTGCTGGACTCTTGAAACAGGAATCCCCTTCCCATTCCACTGTTTCAGCTGCAAGTTTCCTTATATTGACTAAGTAAATATCCTGAGTACTATTCTAGGGAGCCATTAGTGAGGACTGGAAAATATAGATCGTTTCTCATGTCACTGTATTCCTTCAAGTCCTTGGAGGTTTCAGTTCTCAGTGTGTGATGTGAACACCTTTCTTCCAGTAAGGTGTATCAAACCATATAGTCATCGAACACAAACACTTTGTTAACAGGATCGGGCAGGCATATGCACCTTGCAACACTTAATCAGCTAGCCAAAAGCAATCACTGAACCATCAACACGTATTTTAAAGAAAATACGGAATACCGTGGAAGATACCAGGGTGAGAGAATATCTGCTATAACATCTACCTGTAAAAATGGGAGCCTAATAAACTGTAGATGCCTAGAAAGATAAACCTGTTACCAGACAAATCCTACAATACTACAACACATAATCAGTTTGTGAACACTCTGAACAATACACAGTGATAAAAAGTGCTGCATGGATTTATCAGAAACAAATCCAGCTCATTTTTCTTTGACAGAGCAATTGGCCAAAAGGGTAAGAGTGAAGCAGATCTTCATTTTAAGAAGGCTTTTCACACAGTCCTATATGCTTTTCTCAAAAGTAAACTAGGAAAATACAGTGTAGATGAGTTCACCATAATATAAACATGGAACAGATGTCACTTCTTGGTCTAGTTCTACTCAGTATTTTTATGAGTGACTTGGAAGTTGAAGCAGTGGATCTTTAAGTTACACCAGCAGGTAGGAAGTGCCAGCACTTTGGATGACTATATTAGAGCCTGGAGAGATGATCTGATACAAGTAGTATGAATTCAGAAAAACAGACAAGTGTAATTTGTCACAAATTTCAACTGCAAGAATACAAAATGGGAGAGAGCTATCAACTGCATGAATACAAAATGGGAAATGTTTATATGGGATGAAGGACAGGAAAGAAATCTGAAAACAATACAGCCCCTAAACTGAATAAGAGTGAGCTGCATCATGTGGCTGAGGAAAGACGAATCTCACTGTAGTGCATATTAGCAAGAGTATCTTATGTAAGATGTGGATGACTGTTCTGTTTTACTCTGTTGGCACTGGGCAGACTCAGCTCGAGTACTTTGTCCTGTTTTGGGCACCACACTTTAAAAATGATGGAGACAAACTGGAGAGAGTCCAGAGGAAAAGAACATGGTAAGTGGTATGAAAAACATGCTGCATGAGGAAAGGTCAAGAGAATTGATTCTGTTTAGTCTAGAAAGAGAAAATGAGAACAGTGTGGCAGCAGCCTTCCAGTATATGGAGCTAGCTGTTCTCTATGTCCATGAGGGGTAGACAAGAAGGTGCTGATTTAGTTTGCATCAAAGAGCCTTTGCTGCACTATTGGGAAAAAGCTGTAAGTTGAAAGACAGTGATGTGGTGGAATAGGTCCCCAACAGAGCTTGTGGAATCCACTGCACAGGACAGTCTTTTGCAGGTGTGATATTGTCTCTCCAGCATGGTCCAAGGGTCTGAGGGTGCCTCAAAGCAGGGAGAGAACATCTGTCCAACAATGTGTCTGTGCTTTCTATCATTCAGCTTTCTTACAAGAAAAGAAATTCCCACTGGATTTCAACTTGTGACATGAAATTTCTGTGTCCTACCGGTAATTTCCTGAGCTTCAGAGGATTTATTTACCCAGTTTCCATAATCTCATCATCCTCTTTTCTTGCTCAAACCGCTCCCCAAAACTCATGGCAACACGTAATGTTACTATCACTCTCCCAGTTTGGGTTTATTGCTCACATTCCCATTTATGTAATATGAAAAAACACTCACATTTAGGAGTATGCAATATAATGATAACAGCTTAAAAGGAAAATATTGACATTGGTCTGGCTGTGATAATGCAAGCAAGTAAATATTAAGCTGACTATTTAGTAGCAGGGTAGTCGAGAAATGCTGTACAACTCAAAACCAGATGTATAACCAGAAGATTCAGTTCCCTTCAGTCCTTTCCTGTCTTTAGATCTAGGTACTAGCACTGAAGCACAGCCTTTCCTGCTTTCCACATGTCTGGACATGCCAGTGTCTCAACTCATCTTACTTCAAATGCCAATTTATAAATACATCTGTGCTGTAATGCATAAAATGAACCTGCTGTGCAATAACATCTTATGTAAATTGTGACTTGTGGTTGTTGCTACAGCTCCACTAAGAATTACAAGCACATTTCACCTCTCCACTTTAACTGGCCACTGCTTGTCTTAAACACCTGCCTTGTGTTTGAGATTGTAAACTTTTCAGGTCAGAGTTTACTTGATATCTGTACAGTACCTCACACATCGCCCTCCTGCCTGTCATTCCCATTTGTACTCTAAGCATTATCCACACTATCTCCTTAGTTCTACAAATCCAGACTATGTCTAAACTCTTCTTTGTAATACTTTTAAAAGAAAAATTTCCTGGCAATCCAGACTTATCCACTGGGATCTTTATTAATGCACCATGAACCATACTGCAACATTCATTCCTCTTTCTTTGGCTAATGCAATGCTGCCCTACTCCTATCTTTCCAGTAGGCTTCTGCAGTGCTTGTTTCCCTGTTCCTATGNGTTCCTATGACCCTCACCCCCTTTCTGCTCTTCTTCTGGCTCCTCCTTCACTGCCACATCAAATGAACTACCCTTTGCTCTTCTCTGGCTGCCTCATGGCTTGCTGCCATTCTCCCTAGCAGCCAGTTCTGTTGTCTCTGTTGGCCAGCTTTCACCACCCACATCCTAGATTTTCAAACATGTACTTGCACATTCCCAGCTCAAGGTTCCTCAGCAGAGTAGGCAAAATCAAATTTTGCTACTCCAGCACGTAGACTGCTGGTGTGCTGACACTGTTGATAATGCTTTTTAATAGTTTCTTCTACTCTCTTTTGACCCGACAGTCCATATCAATCTCCTTTCTCTCTCCCCCTCCCTCCCCCCTTTTAGGTTAGAAATGCATTGAGGAAGGAGCCATTCATTTGTTTCCCCATCCAGCACAACCGGGTCTTGGTCAATGACTGGAACTCACAGACAAATCATGCATTCATCATTAGCATCTCAAGGTTTCTGCTTTCCTTTGCAACATACATGTTTTTTAACAAGAACAACAAATGAAGTTACTCCCAAACCTGGATTCTGATTACTAGGCATTTCTTAATTTTCTTTTAACACTGACAGATCCAGCTCTCATTCCCTAATCAGTTCAGTCACTCTAAATCTGTGCCTTTTAAGCACTGCCTAAGACTTTCTATTTTTCTTTTTATGTTCTTTGCTGGTTATTTTGTCTTCTTCAACAGATAACCCTTGAATCATGGCTCATCCCACTTGGTCACTGTCCACATCCAAATTATATTACCAACATTTTTCATCCCAGTAAATCATATAATCAGTCACTACTGTTTCACATTAACCCTGAAGAGCATTATATATCTAGATGAGTTGTCCGCTTATTTTATGGAGAAGCTCAGTGGAGTCTGTGGTGACCTCTAATGGCTGCAAAACCCCTGTACTGAGCACATGAACAGAGGGATTTCTGAGTTTCCCACCTTTCTGTTCATCTACAGAGAGCATATTGAAGACTTCTAGTGCTATTCTTTTTTACTCAAACTGATGACTCCGTAATTAGAATGAATCCAATGTGTCTTTTACTGTGGCTTCTCATGTTTATTTGCGTACCCTGGAGGAAATCTTGAAACATCTAGAAGGTCAGCAGCATGCAGGTACCCTCAGCCATGCATCTTCTTCATTATCAATGCTGATAATCCAGAGGCCTGAACACCTGGCTGAAATTAGCACATTCATAAAGGTCAGCTGTCTAAAACTTACAGTGAGCAACATAGAAGCAATAATTTGAGAAAATGGAAAATATTTGGCAGAACTAGCCACAGCATTTCCCACTGTGGGGAGCTCTGCTCTGTCAGATAACCAGCTGCAGTTATCATCTTTATGGATTTGCAGAAGCATGTTGGTTTTGTTGATGAGCGGCAGAAGTGCTAGAGCTACATATCTGGCAACTCGGTCACAGTGACTTTCCTGCTGCTGGGACTTCCAGCAACTTTCAGAATATTTACTGCAGCATACTGTACTTGGGCAGAAGTTACATCCACCCTGGAAAGAGTCGCTACAACAGCATTTGTGCCTGCAGCAAGACTGGAGATCTCATTGCTATGCTTGTTTTGCCAGATGGCTGATGTATGACAACATGCTTTGAAGTCCCAGGTCTCCAGCTGGAATGAAGGATCTTCAGCCAAGACGTACCTGCTCTGTGCAACACAGCATGTAAGCTGTTAATAAGGGTTGTTTGTAAGAAGTCTTTTCATTTATTAAAATATAACTACATGTACAGGCAGTGGCAAATGAAAAGGAGGGCCAGGCAGAAACCACAGCTGGCTTTTTAACACTATAGCACACAGATGAAAAAAAAACCCAGAAGTCAGAAAAGAGCATACTTGGTGAGTCACACTCATAGTTTGTGGCTAGGGCAGAAAATGAGAGTTATCGTTACCATATACAAGGTTGGACTTCATGGGAAATCATAAGGATTGCTTTGGAATTATGAAACTGGAAAACTTGTTGGGTTTTGGCCAAATCCCAAAATCCCTCATTCAAATTTCACTGTCTGAAGGATGGTTTGACTGAGAAAAGAGTCTAAAGCCAAAAGACTTGGGTTAGCATTTGGCTTCTTCTGGACTCTTGATCATCTTGCCATTCCGTAGAAAAATTTGTAGCATATGAACCATTTGTTGAGGAAAAAACCCATTTCTTTTCTGCCTTTGCTTTTTGCTCAAAAAGTGGGAAAAATTGTCAAGCTTGGTAAAAATTCATTAGTGTCAGATAAGCACTGCAAAGTACATCTGCAACGATTTCCTCAATTATGAAGATTAAGTCAGGAGATTACCTATTTTGTTGCTACTTGGACTCAGTTTTGAGATCTCAAAAGCTCCAGGTCCAACCTCTTGACTCAACAGAGAGCTGTTCTAAGAAAATAAGATTAGTAATCCCCTATAATTTTTTAGAGAGAGCCACTATGTGGTCATTAAATGAGAGGACTCATCCTCCATCCTTTTCAAGACCACTTTTCATAAGTACTCTAATGATCGAGTTTTACTGGCACAAAAGTTACTGGAAAACAAATGCACTGGTGGCAGTTTCAATTTATATTTGCAGCCCTGGAAAAAGTTTCAAACAGCAATTTGAACTGTACAGGAAATCCACAGATGTGAGTGTGAGCTAAAAATGGCACTACTTGGGATAGTGGTTTGGTACAGAAGCATTGGGCAGACACAGAAGATTTCATACTCAGGGTAACAAAAAGGGAAAAAAGCTTTGAAGAAGCAGCAAAAGAGTCAGAGGATCATTTCACTCAGAGAATAAAAAAAAAGGTATGGAAGTTTTATGTTTTACTTAATGCAGAAACAAAAGAAAATGGTAAAGAACTTGAAGATACTGAGATGTTTTTAATGAGGGAAACCAATTAAAAAAACATCTTTAGGCATTTTAAAGCAGGTTCTTCATTAAAAACATACTATAAGTAAGATTTGAACTGTAAAAAAGAGTAGGGGAAAGGCTACTTACTGTCTGACCTGACACTTTCAATAGAATCTTCCTATATGAGACAGCTATCAGAAGCAGAAATGCAAAGGCCTCCAAGAAAAGCATCAAGCCAATGGCATGTAAGCAAGTCAGGAAAATTTTCCAGAAAATAAAAAGGCTATGGACAAGAAATATGCCAAACGAGCAACAATGATGTGATGTGGCTGTCCACATGAGAAGTGTTCATCATTTGATGTATATGTGGAAACTCCTAATAAGCCCAGTTTTGCAAAAATGTGAATTTGTTAAAGACTGAACTTAAGAATTCAAGGACTTCGATGTCCTGTACAATGTGCAAGCTGGAATTTCTTTATATCAGGTAGACCAGGAACTATGCTGATTCACTAGTCTGTGCTGGGGGGAAAGGCTTATGGAGAAATGTTCCTAACCTGACTGATTGAAGAATCAGATTCAGAGGGATATTAGAGGTAGAGTGACAAAAGGTTTTAGTGGAAAAAAACCTGGTGTTTTAAAGGTTGAGAAATATCAAGTAACAAATGGGTATTGCTAGAAGCTAAGTTCAACTTTGCAAAGAAAACTGGAGCAATAGCAAAAATATTTTTGACAGTTACATAAAGAGCAAAAAAGAAGACGTTTCTCATTAAACATGTGGCAGTAATTAGTAAGCACAGGGCAGATAAAGTATGTTTGGCCCCTAAAGTAACTGAATAATTTGCCTCTGAGTTTTGTAGGAAGGATGATGTTGGGCACAAAGGCTGGGGTGGAGGAGTTAATGGAAGTAGACTCCTCCAAAGGTGGGGAGGAAAACACGTGGAGAACTTGGTTTGTTCAAACAAACGTCAAAGAAGTGTTACAGAGCAAATAACACTGTCTTCAGTACAGCAGCAGGGACTGATAGTATTTTAAAAACTCCTTCATTCCAATTAACTCAGCCATGTCAGGCATTACCTGCCATCGAGCAATTGCCTAGTGGGAGGCATTTGGTGCTCCTTATCCCAGTGCTCTCCCACACAAAAGTGTGTATTTTTTCAAAAACACCTTTTCAGCTGGCATCCTCCCCAGAGAGGCCAGTGCCTGAGTGAGCCTGAAGCTTGGAGTCACTTCTAATCTGTGGGTGAAACATTAAAAGAGAACACGTACTTGCCTCTTGTTATTCTTATTTCCTGAAATGAACAGAACAGCAGAAGACTGTGGACTGTAAAGGTATCAGCTAATTAGAATTGTGTATTTTAGGAGTTTCCTTCTGTAAGAGAAAGCATTCAAGAGCTATTTTAGAAGAAAGAATTTTCATTTTAAATGCCTTAAAGCAATTGTTCAAGGAAATACAGGAGAAATATTAAAAAGAACAGCAAGTACAGTGGAGTAATTTTAACAATTAATAGAAACAATTATATGAAATAAATATGAGCAAAGCTAAAACGAATTAATGCATAAAACACACACATGAATGCTATGATTAATGTAAAGAGGGATTGCATATTCTATTATAAATGTTTTGTGCCTTTATTTTTAATGTGGTTTATATTATGGATATAATGACCTTTCAGAAATGGCAGATAAATGACAATTTTTAAGCTAAGAATTTTTCAACTACTTAAGGAAAGTTTGAATGCCAAGTTTTCTTATGATTTTTATTGCAGCATGTTTACATTAAAAGCTACATATATATAAACTGCAGCAACGAACCCTTTACTCAGAAGTATAATTTGTTTGGAATTCCTATGGCTCTGCTCTTTTGCAGTGATATGCATATATTTAAATGATCACAATAAATGTAAAAAGTAAGATCTCAGTGCTAACAGCTTAAGGTACATAATATTTCTCATAACATATTACTTTAACAGTTAATATTAAAATTCTATGGATAGGAAAAATTTATGCAATCATTTGTAAGAGCCTATATGAAAAAAATAAAAGAAAATAATTTCCTACCTTCTAAGCTATTCTTTATAGATATAAAGTAATAGTCTTTTTGTACATTTTTGACAGATATATGTTTCTTCTGCTGATTATGTTTTGTATTTTTACATTACTATTGGTGAATACATTTCATAAGACATATATCTCCTTTAAAGACTAGGGTAAACAGATGAAGTGTTGATCTGATAAGATACAAAATACACTGATGTGTGATATAAGATGGCCATGACTTCAGATTGCTGGAAAAATATTTGCTAAAAAAGGAAATAGGCATTTTGGGAGAGCATGTTATCACTATGGAAGTCAAAGCCCAGTTTGGGAACTTCTTACATGACAATACCAGCTCTTTCTTAGCACCACTAAAATGTAAAATGGACAACATCATGATTACAGATATTGTGAAAGACCCAGGCTGAACTTAATTGCCTCACTGAAGTCATTCAACTTCATCAAGGTCTTCAGCTGGAGCAATTAATGTGATCACTGAAATGGATTTTGCTTTGATCATATGGACCAGCCGAGGTGCTCCGTTATGATGGATGACATCAATTCAGGGCAAAGAGATATTGGACTGAACAACCTCATGCAAGTAGTAACACTCGTGTGTGTGTGTGTGTGTGTGTGTGTGTGTGTGTGTGTGTGTGTGTGCTGCCTGCAGTTTAATATACCTTCCTAAATGTTAAGTTTCTTCCTAGCAGTTGATCTGGAATTAGGAGAGATCACAGAATCACAGAATCACAGAACGGTAGGGGTTGGAAGGGACCTTGAGAGATCATCTTGTCCGACCCCCCTGCGTGAGCAGGCACACCTAGAGCAGGGGGCACAGGACCGCGTCCAGGCGGGGTTTGAATGTCTCCAGGGAAGGAGACGCCACAGCCTCTCTGGGCAGCCTGTGCCACTGCTCTGGCACCCCCACAGGAAAGTTTTTCCTCATATTCA
>VZTV01088007.1:0-19050 GCA_013400875.1 Anhinga rufa | reverse complement strand
GCATGATGTCATATGATATGGAATATCCCTTTGGTCAGTTTGGATCAGCTCTCTTGGCTGTGCCCCCTCCCCTCCCGGCTTCTTGTGCACCTGGCAGAGCATGGGAAGCTGGAAAAGTCCTTGACTAGTTCAGCACTACCTAGCAACAACCAAAACATCAGTGTGTTATCAACATTATTTTCATACTAAGTCCAAAACACAGCACTATACCAGCTACAGTGAAGAAAAATTAACTTTATACCAGATAAAACCATGTCACCCCTTCAGTCTTCTCTTCTCCAGGCTGAACAAACCCAAGTCTCTCAGCCTTTCTTCATAAGTGAGATGCTCCAGTATGCTGTCATATGCTGGAACTCTCCTGGTGTGCTGTGAATGATGTAATTCACCACTGATACGTGAGTTCATGGTGAAAAATAGAAGGCTACTCTGCTTTTGATCAGTTCGTTATGCTGTTGTCTGAAGCATTACATAAAGGCTCTTGGCCAGAGTGATTAAGCTAGTCAAAGCATTGGTATAAGACTGGTTTTCTGGGAGCACTGTGAGGTGACCACACTGGGCCACACACTAGATTTATGATGATCTAATTCAAATTTGTGCAGCTGCATGGCTTTGTATAACTTTAGTTGCTTTATGCTGCATTATGTGTGGCGCCACTTCTCTTGGACTGGCAGATTAGTTTGGAGGAGGATCTGGTATTGTCTTTCCAGTGTTTTAAACACTTCTTTTATATTTGGAAATTGTTAAGCTTAACTTAGAACAAGAATCTAGTAGAGTGAAAAAGAAATCAAAATGACAAGCAAAGTAGATGAATTTACCTACTATTCATCAGTCATTTTGGTTTCCAAGTGTTTATAAGTTTCTGGCCAGAGTGGCTATCCTTAACTGAGGCTGATGTACCCTGGCTGACTGTTTCTATAGTAATGTCCTTCAGCCTCCATTTAATGAGCATCTGTTATGCAAATGCTGGCAGTGACATGATAACTACATTTCTATGACATTGCAATTTCAGCAAGTGGGACTTGTGCCAAGTGCGGGAGAATGATACTGAGAATTTTCAGCTAGATTGTACTGTGATTTATGCCAAACGCTGTAGTTGTGTTTTACTCCTTCACTGACTCCAGTCTTGATGAGGGAAAAATAACTAAGGACTCTGATATTTCCACAGTTAATGTTGTGCTCCACATTCAGGGTGGGCTATTAAAAAACATATAATCAAAAATAAGGCAAAATTATTCAGAAGCATGAATCTCACTGGTTTTCAGTAGGTCAACAGTCTGCACTTTCTGCTTAAGGGAAGGAAGCTGCCTGTGGAGTGGCAGAGACTATCCAACAGGTTGTGGGGAGGAGCTAAGAGAAACTCAGGTAGACATCTAGGCCTCTCCCCACCTTGGGTGGGCATGGAAAGGGCTGAGCTTGTGTATTTGTTGCCAAAGAAAATTGACTGCAGTTTGTAGACAAGGCTTCATTTTCAATCCGTATACAATACTGTCATTGCCACACTTTGTTTAATATGTCCTAAGCAGTAGAGAAACCAGTTAACTGCTTTCCAAATAAGTTATGTTTGTGGAGGGTTTAGTGCTCTTAAGGAAGCAGACTGCAAAGATTTAATGGGATCTGTGTAAATAAGAGTCTGGGATCAGTTTCTGTGTTCACTGATCTGTGTAATTTTTGTGGGATTAATTTGCAGTGCTTTACATGTTTCTATTTCACTTCTTGAATTGACCATACTGTTATGGCTTATTTCTTGCTGACTGGCACTATGGAGTTTTCATCTAGAGTGATTAATTGGAGATTAGGGTACTGGTAAGGTTAGGGAGGCTGTTTTGTTAATGCAGTCTCCCTTTCTGAAACCCTCCTTAATGCTCTCACAGGACAGAGGGTGTGCTGTTGGGTTATACAGCCCAGTTCTCATGATTATGAAGGTGGCATCAGAGCCATTGACTAGAGAGAGGCTGAACCTGCCACCTCAGGGAGTGTTTGGTAGCTCTAAGGTGACCTGAGTTTGGCTAGAAACTGAGGAATGTTTGGACATATGGTCTGCTCCAGGCAGGAACTTGCTCTCAGCACTCAGGGTACTAAGAAAATTAGGATTCCTCTTTAATATAGTCTTTTTTCTTACTTTGTGCAACATGAGGATGGCTCTGAGTGGTTTTTAGGTGAATGGAGCTAGGCATACATACCAGACTGTAATTATAAGGTTTCTCAGGAAATTGCTACAGGATGAAAATAGCCAGTTCTGAGTTCAACTCAGTTCAGAGATACTCATGCATGGCTGCTAACTTCAGTGGAGGTCTTTGTGGCATGGATGTTTTTTCCAGCCCGCTTAAGAAGATGATAAGAAAAGGTAAACACAAGTGTTTTGCTGAATAAGAATAGTGCTTAAACTATTGCGTTAAGTGAATACCTCCAAAATAAAACTTATGTTTCCCACGACCTTGTCCATATTATCAAATTCTCACTTTCCTAGCAAGATAATGTTTTGAAGGCTGGAGTAAACAAATCAAAGTCCTTGAACACAGGTTTGTAGGGTGGTTTTGTTTTCTTTCTGTCTTTCATGGGATTTGCAATTTTCTCCACAATGTCATGTGATGGAAAATGTTAGCAGAGCCGCCCTCAGATGGTAATCTGCATTCACCACAAATTCAAGCAGTTTGTGTGAAGGCTGGAGAATAAAAGCATTAGTAGTAAAAGCACCTCGAAATGAGCACTGAGTAACTTCAATCCATTTTGTCCCCCCATTAATGGGTTACCTGGTACAGAGTAAGCTCAAGCCAGTCCACCTATCAATAGTAAGAGTGGTAGAGGTATTGAGAGGTAGAATAAAGCCTAAAAGCTATGTACCATCAGCCCAGGAATAGCTTGGGGTAACAGGCTATCGTGACACTCACAAAGGTGGAATCCAGTACCTTATTGACACTGTTACCCCCAAACTGGACACCCTTCACTTTCATACATACCTACCAGTCAATGCACTACACTCAGAAAGGACTCTAAGGAAAGAAGACTATAAGGAAAATGTGATGGAACTGGATTTTTTTAAATCTGAAGAACATGAGATTTGGAAGAGATGTAGTAATAGCATGAATTCAGCTTCTTTTAATGAAGCTCTGATGAAAATGGGTGTACTGAAAAACCTGAGCTGCTGCTTCTGATGGGGAGCCACAATCCAGGCAGGCCTAAGCCAGCATGGACAGAGAAAGATGAGTTGAATTGCCTGTAGTTTCCAAAAATTGTTCATGACCTGTGAACATATGTAATCCTTCCTTTTTAAGGCTAGAGGAATAGTGTCTCCCTGGCACTCTTCTAGGTTTAGTGGAGAAGGAACCCAGACACAGGACAAGTGCGCTTTTGTACTGAATCATAAGGCTGACCTCCTAATGAAACTGAACAATAAAATGTCTGGGCCTTTTGGACTGCTGGTTGTACCTTAATGATAAATAATAAAAATGTTTGGTGTTCCAGCAGCACCTCAGAGAGCTCAAAGATGTAAGTGAGCATTATCTTCATAAATGCACTTGGGAAAGGAGAGTTACTGAGTAATATCTGTGCCATTCCCCAGACAGAAACATCACACCTGGCTTAAGGAGATAGAGATTGCCTTGAAGCCAGTGGAAGCTGCTGTGATAGCCAGAGCTGAATGTGGCCTGATGTGACAAATATTTGAGAATAGAACAGAAACCCCCTATTACCAGTCTCATGCTTTAAGCACAAGAACATCCACTTTACCAGGAGAATGTATCCCTTTCATATAATCTGACAAATGTGTCTGATTCCAAAGAAAATGTTTTTTGGGGAGAGAAAAAAAAAAAAGAAATGTGGAGAAATTCAATCAGTATTACCTAATCTTCCTCCCTTCATCTGGACGTTCTCAACTCATTGATATTGCACAGGCTGCGTAAGAACAAACAAATCAATCATGCCATGGCACTGTTACTGGCTCAGCCTCTCTCCAGCCGATGATAAGTTACCTAATTTTTTTTTTTCCTTTTTAAAGAATGCATTTCTTCCTAGTGGGAGAAACACCATCAGTCTTACTAATGTCAGTACAGGTGGAGACACTCCATAGTGCCATCCTCCCCTCCCCACATACCCTGATATGCCTATAGACAAACTGAATACTAAGAAGTGTTTTCCTCTCTGTGCTGGGATCCTTCTTACCAGACAATCAATAAATAAATAACAGAAGTGGAGCTGCAAGATCTCATGAAGTGGGAGAAACATAGCAAAATGGGCAAAATGCAGGATTTAGTTTCAAGTCAGGAAATCAAAATATCCACAAAGCCATGTTCTGCAGTAGGGTCATAGCTTTTGTCTGTAATACTAAATGCCTGCTGCATAATAGTGCTTTTGCTGCTAATCCATTGGAAAAATATTTTTTTCTCTTGTGCCAGATTTCCCCTATTGTTCTGGTGAGTTTTGCCTGTGTAAGAGATGTGTAGTTCTTTCTTAATCTACATAAGAGCTGTGTAACAAGTCGGAAGAATGAACTGTTAGTATGATTTAGCTAATTGAGACCATTCAATTTTCTTTTTATTTTTAACGAATCAAAATATATTTTAGAGATAGACAAGTCTGAATGTTAGACTTGTGTGCTACCTTCATGTATAAAAGTGTGTGAAGAGGACTAATTCATGAAGAAAAGTCATTGACAAAATACTGTAATCTGAAGAATTTGGTGCATGTATTATACAGGTGTATGTGTGAGAGAGATTGTATTTTATCTTTCTATTTTTTTTCTTTATCATAGGTGTACCCTAGTCTTAAAACTTATAAAGTTTAATAATACCTGCTTTCATAAAATATAAAACCTGCAGAAGCCTAACACTCGCCTGTGCTCCCCAACTAGAGAATGAGCCTCTGCTAAGTTGTCGGAGAAACCAGGTGTGTGTTTGAGAACCTCTGTTTCTGTGGATGCACCCCAAATGTTCCTGCACTCCCTTGTTCCACAGCTTCACAGTTGCATTCACAGGCATATGGCCACTGACTGCTGGACGTGAGCTCCATCTTGTAGCAGTGTAGAAAGGAGTTACAAAATACAAAGTGGGAGTTAAGCTGTCTGAGGCAACACTTGGCTATTACATGTGATGAGCTAAAGTCTGGTCACAAAGTACTTCAGGTAATGTCTCCTTCAACTTACCCCATTCCAGTCTGGTCTGGTTATTCCTCAGAGCCTTTCCCTGTACTTTGCTATGACGGGAGCGAATCACTGCACGTACCAAATTTTTGCCACGTGGTTTTGCTCCTGCTCTGCAGCACGCGTCCAACCTAGAGATGGTTTCCTTTGTCAAGCAATGTTACCAGTTACATTTCAGTTCTAAACCTACATCCCATTTCAGCAATCCTGCTCTATAATCGGGTCCTGCAGACCCCAAATTGTTGTGGCTGGTTCTCAGATTTTCTTCTCTTGGTCTGTTTTCCATCAGTATTTCTTGTAACAGTCTTCCCTTGTCGATTGTTTTCTGAGTGCCTTGGAAGTCAGAGAAACTGAGGATCAGCATCCATCAGCTTTAATTGATGCATAGTGCTTCCCTAGATGCCTTTGAAAGAAAAAGAGTGGAAGTGAACTAATTTGAAGTGTGGTAATTCAGTATTAGCCAAGTAACATAATGCAAAATAATGGAAAAAGTTTCTTGGACCCAAGGCAATGTATTCTGCTTAAGATTCTGTTCTCACACATTTCTTGCCTATCTTATCATTGTCCAGAGAAAAGGCATTCATCATAACAAGCAAAATGAGGGTTATAATCGGCGGTTGACCTTTGATGGAGATAATGATATATTTTCTCCCAAAATCTGTGTGAGGCAGAGTTATTCATAGCTTCATAAAAATGCCCTGTTTAAAAACAGTGTATTGTTTTAAGTGAAAAACAAAAAAGATTTCACATTTGATTATAGTTTAGAAATGGCACGATCCTACCCTGCACACAATAGGGGAGCTATGTTTATGTGCATATTTGACAACAGAGTCCTTATAGAATGAGAAGAGGCTGAGATCAGTTTTAAATATAAAATAAATACAAATAAATGCATAAAAATAAAAACAGGAGCAAGTTAATGTTTTACATGTTTTTAAATATGAGGTTTAGAAGTGGAGTCATCAGATAAACATATGAATGGAGCAAAAGCGTCATAAGACTTTGTATACTCTGTACTATTTGGACCTAAAATTTCTCTCTGAATCATGCAACACAAGTTTGGTGCATTCAAAATTAAAGTGGAGCTTCATATAATTTATCTTTATTGAGGTGTTTTTCCTGTCATATAAAGCACATTTTCTGCCTTTCAACTTCTGAACGATATTATACATAACAGCCCTGATCTGTACAATGATTCTGAAGGGCACGGCCTTGGTCAAACTATCCCTACTGAGCCAGTCAATGTTAAAATCAAGATAGAGTTTTTTTGAAGATCTCAACATCAAACTCTTCATGAATTAGTCCTGTTCAGCTCAGAGACTTTTTATTGCATCCAAAGTACTCATGCTAGCAATTAATATAGAAGTAAATCTGCTGGGCAAAACCAGTTGTAATATTTGTTTTCTTCAGATTGTTCAGGCTTGTTAGCTCTCCTGATGTTCTGCAATACCTCCTGCAGTTAATGGCTTTTTTTTTGATGGAATGACAGGTCGAAAAAGATGCAAGAGTGCAGTCTATGTTTGCAGTGTTGTGGTTATATGCATCTGACAGTCAACAGTAGATTTAAATGTCATATTTGTCAAGTACTGTGTTAATTTAAATATTGAAAGGGGTACTTGGAGAATGGAGGTTGACCATATGTAAATTTTTATCCCAAACACAGATTAAAATTAATTCTGTAGGGAAAGATTTATTCATGAAAGAGTTTACGAGTTTCCATATTACTAATGCTTCATGTTAAACTTGTAGTATGCTCCAAACACTTTGTTATTGCGAATGCATTAAGTACCTAACTGATAAAAGACTGGGGATGGAGGAAAGGGGAGTTGAGAACTGAAAGTTTAGGTACCTGGATGGTTTAGGAGGTGGATTTTGGATTCTAGGATAAACACAGCAGCCATAAGTGACTGCAAAAATAATGACCACTAGGGTATCACCTGAGACAATATTAAGAAGCAATTAAAATGTCAGCATTATCACCCAGACTACATAAATAGGGCAGGCTGTTCAGACCTCCGAGTTGCCGGTTCTGATATTTTACTGTGCTATGATTTATAGCTGTTCTAAAGTAGCATAAACTAGGTATGAGATCTTACCACATCACTTTTCTTGAAAATATGGCTTCTTGCTTGAAAAATATGGAAGAATTTATTTAGGTTCATACAAGCATACACTTAAGTACTTTCTGAGCAGGTGGTAGATTTGTGAATTGTTCTTCTGGGCAGTGACTAATTAGGCCTCTGATATACTGTGTGCAGTAGAAGTAATATAGCCTTTCAGGTACACAAACCAAAGCTAGAATCTGATTTATTTCAACCTATGTGTCTCTGTTTCCAAGGAATTCAAACATCAGAAAAAAGTTTTCCATCATCTCAGGCTTACTGTAGTTTCATTTAGACATCAGGTTAAACATAAAAAGCAATCAATTTTTCATGAAATATCCTGTACAAGTTTACATAGACACACTGTGATAATGGTCCTGGAATCTGTTTCCTACTCCTCTCCAAGACATACCTGAAAATATTTTTTGTTAAATAAAAAGTTGTGGTGTTTCTTTCCTTCTTTTTGTCAGGATGCAGCTCACAGGCAAATATAGCATTTTAAAAAGATTTTGTCCAGACTTCAGTATAAACTCCAAAAGGAAAAAGGACAACCCAGAGTGGATGGGAAATGATCCACCAAAATAATCATTATGCGGTATCTTTTCATGCAACAAAAAATGAAGGGTTCAGATTTCTTGAGCAAAGAAGGAAAAGAAATACATTTGTGCAGTTTCTCAGCTGCTGTAAATAGATTCAGCTTCACTGACCTCAGCAGCACAAGCAGGGCCTGCATTTCTTTTTATTATTCATGTTGTAGTATCACCATGAAAATATAATACGGTCCAGAGATAGAAGAGAGATAGTAAGGGGGATCCCTTTCTCAAAGGCAGGTTGTAAGAGGCCATAAAGAGAAAGGCTGGGTAGAGGGACAAAGAGCAGAGTTAGAAGATGCTTTCTGCCAACATCATACCGCAGTGAAAGATTGTGCATCTCAGAGCTCAAGTGTTGACGTTACGGGTGAGAAGTGTGGAAGCACTGTGCAGCACAAACATGAAAGCACAGGGCTGTGATCCTTCCAGCAGCAAAATCCCAGATGAACTCTCCCCCTTTAGACACCACTTTTAATTTTACCATCTCTCAGGCCCCTGGGGCTGTACCTCTGCACATGCAGAGCACAGGCTTTCTCTGTACATGCCCAGAGCTGCTCAAGTCTTGACAGAAACAAGCAGCTCCAAGCCACTGACTCCTGAAGTTTTTGCTGTGCTATAGCTCAGTTTCAGTTGGTCAGGTAGGTAGAAAGTTTTATTCATATCCCACAGGCTGATATGTGGGCTGCTCTTCTGAGGGCGGTGGGTTTGAACCCCTCAGGCTAACAAGGTAAATTAAGTCCATTGTCTTACCATTGGGATCGTATATTTGGGGAAAAAAAAGCCAATACAAAAAAAAAAAAAAACACAACAACAAATAAAGAAACAGTGTGGTGAGCAGCTGTTTCTTAAAGGCAGTTACAAGGAGAGCTGTTTGGTTCTTTGAAGGAGTTTCACCCCTCAGCTTTCTCAAGGGCTGTTTTCAGGCTGGGCAGCAGCAGCGGGCAGAGATGGCTACCTGCAGCTCTGTGCCAGCCGCAGGTTTCAGACCATCCCCTGCCCTGAGTGCTCCCTAATAAGTAGGTTTTGGCAGCTGCCTGCTGAAAGTACTGATTTTAGTCAGGCCCAAGCTCAGCATGCTGGCTGTTCTGGATCTGATTCAGAAGCGCCTGGCTCTCCTCCGAAGATATATGGTGGTAAAGATTTCACTCCCAGACGTAAGCTGGTGGCCAGTGCTTTCCTGGGGCTAGATTTTATGTGCCCCTTGGGAAAGGAATGGGGATCAGAACTGACACTTAAATAGACCTTCCTTTTAAAAATATTTGTGAATTCTTGCAGGATAAAACAGGAGCAGTCCACAAATTCACTCTTCTGCTTGTAAGTATATCTCCCATGAAAAAAGTCACAAAATGCTTCATGTATATTCTGGTATGTGCAGCATTTATGCAAGGTCTAAGTCTGCTGTACCTTAAAATGTCAAAAATCAGCCCTACCAGGAGAGGTTGTTCTGTAAAACTTTCATCAAATTCTAAAGCTGCTGTATATTTTTTTCCCGTGTCTGAAGATCCTTTCGCCTCCATTAGTAGTTAGCACAGATTAATTAATTCATAAAAGAAAGCCATGTTTTTTGTCACTATCATTTACAAAGAGCACTTTTGTACAACTCATAAGGCCATATTCTAAATTGATTTAAGCCATCTCACCTCGGCTGGTTTTGGCATAAGCTTATTGATTTATGATTGCCTATGGTCTTGCCCCAAAGTATCTGCTGCCACATGGAGTGATACATTTCTAAAGTGTGCTGAAGGGAAACCAGCTCTGTTTAAAGGACTGAATATAGTCCTTTCTGATGGAAATTTCATGACAATGGAATTATTTTGGAAACGATCTTTCCTTAGTTGAAATTTTGTGTTTTTCAGATGCCATTGCAAATGTGTTCTTTCTCATGCAAATATAGTGTTTCCTAAAATTAAAGGGACAAGATATCTCATTACTGTATGATCTAACATTATTCAAGCAGTCCTTCTAGTTAGCTCTTCTCAAAACTTCCAGATGTCATTTTGAACTGTCTATCAGTTTAAAAAAAAAATAAACTACCATTTTCTTTATGGTTTTGTGTTGAACTTCATCAAATTTCACCTCCCAAGGTGTAATGACTGAAAGACAGTACGGAAATCAGTTGGTCTTTAATCTTGCTGGAAGAAAGGAGGCAGTGATTTTAATCAGTCACTACCAAAGCTAGGATATGACTCAGTCTTTACAAGAGCTCCTAAATATCAAAAAAGTAGAATAACAAACTTAGTTTAAAGCCTGACAAAGTACTACTTTCCTGTCAGTGCAGCTAGCTCATTTTCTTCATAGAATAATAGAAAAATAGAATCACAGAAAGGTTTGGATAGGAAGGGACCTTTAGAGATCATCTAGTTCCAACCAGCCATGGGCAGGGACATCTTTCATTAGATCGGGTTGCTCAAAGCCCCATCCAACCTGACCTTGAATGTTTCCAGGGATACAGAACTTTTCTGGGCAATCTTTTCCAGTGTCTCACCATCCTCATCGTAAAAATTGTCTTCCTTATGTTCCTCTAAACCTGCCCTCTTTCAGCTTAAAACTGTTGCCCCTTGTCCTGTCACTACAGGCCTGGTAAAATGTCTCTCTCCAACTTTCTTACAAGCTCCCTTTAAGTATTGAAAGGCCACAGTAAGGTTTCCCCAGAGACTTCTCTTCTCCAGGCTGAAGAACCCCAAATCTCTCAGCCTTTCTTCAGAGGAGAGGTGTTTCAGACCTCTGATCATCTTCATGATCCTCCTCTAGACCTGCTCTAACAGGTCCATGTCCTTCTTATGCTGGGGACCCCAGACCTGGATGCAGTACTCCAGGTGGGGTCTAACGAAAGCAGAGCAGAGGGGGAGAATCACCTCCCTCGACCTGCTGTTCATGCTTCTTTCTATGCAGCCCAGGATATGATTTCAGAAAATATTTCCCAGGCTGTAAAAACACATGAAAACAATGGGATCTTCTGAACTTTCTTTGTTGATATATGACCAGGGAGATTCTCTTTCAACTGAAAAAGCCATTCAGTGCTTTTATTACTATCTGTAAGTATCAACAAGGCCCTCTAGCTTGAGAAATGCAGGTGTTTAGTGCATGAAAATAGCAAAAGCACGGCTGAGTAGTGTATAAAGGAACACAGTTGTGACAGCTTCGTGTTCCATGCCAGCCACAGCATTGAGCAGGCGTAGACTTTTCCAGGCCATCCTCTCCACCCAACAGGGTCCCGCAAGGACAGGGCTCTGCACGGCTGACCATCTAGAAACAGACTGGTCATGGTCTCAACTCTGAGTGGGCACTCAAACACGTAGGGCACTAGGAGTAAAACAAAGAGGAGCCGCAGACTGCTGGAACTGCTAGAAGCCCTGCCAGGGCTGAAATGCTCTAGAAGTATAAGGGATTGCTGGACGAGGGGTAAACAGTAATTCACTGTACATGCCAGCAGCACCTGCCAGCCCAAAAAGTATGCAGAAGATAGCCTTATTTCAACAATAGTTGATTCTGCAGCATTAAGTATATTGAAAAGGTTTCAGTTCAGTCACGTAGAGGAGGCTAGCATAAAACTTTGGTAATGAAATGTTAAACATCTGTATCTGCAGAGCAGCACTGAGATCCCCCAGCTACTTTTAAACAGGCTTTGATATTGGCAGCAATCTGGCCATAGCAGCCCAGAGCTCAGCGTAGGCTGATTTATCCTTGTCAGGGGGAGTATTTGGAAGTGATTATAGTGTAGTCAGCTTCTATAACAGAAAAAAGTAATGAATACTGCAAACCACAGGAAAAACAAAACATGTATGACTGTTGTACTCAAACAAAGAATACCAAAGTTGGAGAGACAATCTTGCAGTTGCTTCATAGTGAAAAGGGTTAAAATTAGATGAACATATCCCTTATAAATGACCAGATCAAAATGAATTCCACAAGCAATGTTACATAGTTATTTACGGGGTGGGTATGGATCCCTAGCATTAGTAATGTACCCTAACCACTCCTGAGGTAACTATAAACAATTGCCTACAGCCAGGTCCAGCCCTTGTCCTCGCCTGGTAAGCTTCACAGGACGCATTCACAAACCTGTTTGTGCAGTGCCTGCCCTCTCAAACACTAACCCCAGTTCTGTCACTAGCCCTACAATAATTAATTCTGTGAATACAGACAGTAGTGAAGGGTGCTTTCCTACATGTTTATATCTGTCACTTGACTAGTTTTAATGAAATTTTCTGTTATCTTTGTATATCTCTAACTTGCTTCTGAAGAGCATTTCTGCAATGATATATATGTATCATGCATCACATACATACATATTTCACTACAGAAATCACCTGGCAATACCTGTTGAGGAGAACTTGTGAATGCTCAGGCCCCATCTCTCCTGTCAAACCTGTATCCCCCTGTCAGGTTTGTTTGACATCAGACAAAGGAAGCAAAATGCACTGTGGATGGCACAGATATGCAGACAGACTGATGTTGCAAGTTTTACTTCCACTGGAAACATGCCTAAGGAAGTCAAAGAAGCACACTGAAAATCAAGAATTAATCTTTGAACAATGCACTCCGTGAGCCAAAGGACTCACTCAATCTTATGAAATGGGGTAGTGGTTTGACTCTGTGGGCCAAGGAATCCAAACTATCACATGAAAAAAGACACAGACTGAAGGGTACTTGAGTGTTGCATATGACTTCACTGCTAGAAACTGGAGAGTCACTGGAGACTTCCAACAGTCAAGGCAAAACAAAAAGCTCAGTGTGAACTGTGGCCGCAGAGGCTGCTACCGCTTTGTGAAAATTACCCTGGGAAATAATGTTTGCTAGCAGAAGTGGGCAGCCCTGTATGCAACTTGTTCTCCAAAACCCCCGAAAGAAGGAACCCAGTTTACCATTTTCCTCAAGCCATTTGTCAAACAGACAATAGCTTCAGCAAGCTGTGAGGGCAGAGATCCTGGACCATGGGAAATGAGGACAAGCGGCATCCCTGCCACCTGGTAGCAGGGCTGCTGTGGGGGCACGGGGTGCCTGCTGGCCTCCAGTGGGGAGGCTGCAGCTATGGCAGCGTGTGGGACTGCAGGGCGGCTGGGAGGTGGAGTGTGATGGACTTCATAGGTACTTGAAATGCTGCACTGGGTCATTGTTTGGTGGTGGTGTTGTTTTGCTTCTCTGGGGAGAGGAGCTGTTGAGAAACAGCCTTCACGAGGCCCTTGGGAGAGCCAGCCGGGAGGAGCTGCAGTGGTACTCAGAGGCTCCAGTGGCAGTGTTAACCGAGGAGGGTGATGCAGGCACCAGGTGAAATGAACCAATGCCAGCCTTCTTGGCATCCCACGGAGCAGCACTGGGGAAGCCCCTTCCCATATGTGCTCCAAAAAGACAAAAGATACATTTGACCTAGGACATAATACCCAGAAACTCCTTAGGGGAGGGAAGTTGCACCGAAACTTACCTTGCTTTCTCCCACGAGGGCCATAACCCCTCAAAGCATCATGCTCCCTCATGCTCTACACAGCTGTTGCGAAGCTGTGGTTTGCTCCTGTAGGGTGGAAGAACTTCAAAGGGCAGGGTGGAGAGCACTTTCACCCAGAACAGCCCCAGCCTCGCAGCAAGGGCGTGGGTTTTGATCTCCTCAGGCAGAGGAGGGTGTAAAACCCAGCTTTACCACATCTAGGGTAAAAGCTCTGACCAAGGAGCTCAAACATGGCAGAGGAGAGCAGCAACTGCTGCCACTGCACTTCACAGAGCAGCAGCTCTCTGTGTTTTGGGAATGTTCACTGGCTCTACCCCTTGGGCAAGATGGGTGCAGGTGCAGGAAAGCTGAGTTCATTGGATCTGATGGTGCCAGGGTGTGAGCTAACTCAGTGCCATGACACGAGAGGCATTTCTGGACATGTCCACAGCAGAATTTCAGGAGTCTGGGGAATTTTAATGTGAAAAGCTGGCGCCTGAGGAGCTTAGGCACATCCAGGGTGTGGCAATAAATGAGCAGGAATTTAGAAGACTGCAGTTTTGGATGTAGGTGCTTAGTCCCATTGGAAATACATACTTTCCTTCTGTCAGGCTGGACACAGTTGCCTAAATTTGCCAGCGCCAGCAGTGTAACTGATCCTTGCTGAGTAGGAGCAGTTTTTTTCCAATTCAAGGAGCATTATGCCTGGCAAAAGAATGAAAACTATCAACAGAGATGATGCCACAATATTCTGACTCTATAAGATTTATGGGGCTGTGGGAAGCGAGTTTGGATGAATCATAAATAATTGCATGTAATATACTAATTTAGTTGCAGAATGGGAGTGAGTTTAGCTTTATCCATTAATTCAAAAGACTCTCCTTGTGAGCATTTGGGAAGAGTAATTTAGTAAATTCAAGCATGAGTCAAGGCAACTAAAATATTAAAAAAACCTCTCCTAAATGGCTAAAAATGAAATTAAAAAAGAAAAAATAAAACCTGGTGTCACAATGTAACAGCCCTTTTTACACAAAGGAAAATTCCATAAATCACATGCATAGTTGTTAATATATTACTGAAGAACAATTATTTCTAGTTTTATAAAGATACCATGCATCATTTTAACACTGAGAATAAATTATGCATTTAGCAGTATGTGCAACACGTTTGTTGATAAATGTTGCGGGCACAGTGCTAGTCAGCTGTCTTTGATATTAACTTCATATCTCCCAGACTCACAGTGTTGTGACAGCAGAATTTGACCTAATGCCTAAACTCCATACAGCAAGTGGAAAAACACCACCAACAAACAACAATCTAGTGTCTCAAAGGTTTGATGTTTTGTACTGGGGGCTGATTTTATCACATTGACCTGGGCTTATGCTGGTATCCCTCTGTGGCATCGAAGAAGTCCTTTTGGTTGTATATAGTAACAGCACCAGTCCCTAACTAGAAAAGTTCCTGAGGATGAGAAAAGCCCCATCCTTTTCATGTCAAAGCTCTAAATTTATGCAAGCAGACAGAGAACACCCTGGACAATGGAGATGAATAGGAGCGTTGCACTTGCAACAAAGAGGCTAAAAGCTGTGCTGGAAGCAGCTTAGCCTGGTCTGCTAGTACTGGCTCTTAAATTTGTTCCTAAGAAGCTCTTATTCCCACTGCTGCAGCAACTCTTCCTACCTTTGCCTGCTCAGATCTAGGCTGAGAGGTCCCTACAGCTTGACATGCTGCAGTACGATACCATGAGTGTCCAGGGTTTCATGGTACGGCTACAGAAGAGAATGCTGTTATGCCAAAGTTTTTATAAGTTAAATAGGCAAGACACATATGGGATACAAAAAAGCAAGGAGCTAAAAAGTAAATCCCAAATCGGTCAAGGACAGATCCAGGACTAGAACATAAAACTCCTGCTGGCAACTCAAAGACTGTTTTTTTGGATGACTCTGCCTGTCATTCCACATCTGTTTGTTCCACCAGAAGGATGCATTTAGCATGTGATCTGCCCAACAAATATGGTTATATTTCCTCCCTTTCATTTTTCTCTTTCCAGAAACAAACTTACAATTAGAACTGGCTGGGAACTTTTGACAACGTATTTTTCCACCAAAAAAAAAAAGTTTACTAGGTCCATAGTATGGAATTTATTGTCAAAATGAAAATGAATCCACACTATCATATACACTACTTACCTAGAAATTAAGGCACCTGGGATCAAGCCCATGGCCTATATAAGGAAGAACAAGGATTTGAATCAATTTTCTTGAATGCTCAATGAAAGCACATTCTATTGAGTGTNGAAAGAAAGAAAGAAAGAAAGAAAAGAAAGAAAGAAAGAAAGAAAGAAAAAGACAAACTAATGTCCAAGTTTAGGAGATTATTTGCACAGCACTATGTATTTTTTAGCATCTGTACTTTTCCAGTTTAAAATCTACAAGTGGAAACTTTCTCAAATACATGGATTTTGGAAACTCTGCCATGTAATTGTTCTGAATAATTCTTGGCCTGCAGATTAGTTGCAATTAGTGTGTTGTGACTGTAATATATTCAAAAAGAGAAGTTTGAGTTGTTTTGATTACGTGAGGTGGGAGAAATAGGTGCACTACTACAGTGCACTACCATTCTGACTGGCTGGGGTCTACAGTTCCTGTCTTGGAACTCATATTCTGCACACTGTTAATGACTACGAACCTGTACTTCAGCTTTTCTGTTTGAAAATATCTGACAGTAAAATTGTTTGCTTGAACAGAAGAGGGTATAAGCAGAGTCATTTTTTCTAAACATTTGCCTGATTACTTTTGCAAATTCTTTTTGCCATGATTTCCCAGACTGTTTAACATCCAGATAAAACTCCTTGAACTTCTGGATGGGAACTCAGCGTGAGGAGACATTAAGGGAGTAAATGCAGATGTAGAAATAGATTTGAAGCAATGCAAATTAGATGGAAGCCAGTTTATCCAGATCCTCTGCCTGCCCAGCGGATATCATGCAGAATATGGTATTCTGGTTTTCCACCCCTCACTCCCAACTGTATGTCATGCTGTGTAGACTTTAGGTATGCTACATAGCTGAGACAGTGTAAAGAAAACCTGAGGCTACTCAAGTCACTCTTTGGGACCAGACATATGCCTCTGAGGGTGTTTATGTCACTACAAAAGGGCAGACATGATCAGATTCCACTCACATGTATTCCAGACCCAGTGTAGAGAACCTGCTTCACAATGCTTGAGCAGAAGCCATCTGGCACCCTGAAAAGAGGAGAGCTGGGTTTGCAAAGCTCAGGCACTAAGTACCTTTTTTGAAGAGGCCTCTGGTTCCAGTGTTATTTATACCACATTGCCCTTTGGATGGTGCAGTTCCCCATCCTCTGTAGCTTGTCTTTCCTCAAAAAAAGCATTAGGAAAGAGAGAGTCCCAAAAGACTGAAGACCGAAAATAGATGATAAATCCGTACAGAAGCTATGTGAACATGTGTAGTGCAGCCTTAGCTCTCAGGCAACATATTTTCTGCTCAGTGAGGCTTATTATCTCAGGTTTAGCATGGTTTTTACCTGTGTTCACACAATTTCTTACCAGCCTATAATGGAGCAATACAAGTTCTTGTATATTTGAAGTGCAGACAAGGGAAACTCATTTCTGCCTGTAGATTTATGATGTTAAATTAGTCTCAGTGTATAATCAGATTCTTTTGTCCAACTCTTTTTTTTTTTTAAAGCCAGATTTGAAAGTAATAGAAATAATCTTTAATGATGTTTCTAAATCTTCATCTAACAGAAGTTGGAGAGGGCTTTAATCAAGGAAATAGTCCCACTAGTGCTGCTAATGAGATGGCTTCTATGAATAAAGACTATAGAAAGGAATCGCAAAATTAGGCTGTAAAAGTAGCATTCTACACCTGAAGTTTTTCTTTCACTATCTAATGCAAGTACAAGTCCTAAGAGAGCACTAGTATAATTTTTTCCCAGAAGTTGTGTGTCTGTGTTTGTCTGAGGCTAATCTCACTGCTGTAACAAGGTTGACTGTGCATTGACTAGCAAATGTAAAATCCTTGCCTACTCCAACACACTGGAAAATACACAGTTACTAATCATCCTGAAACAAGCTTGGACTGGCTGAGACAACATACATAAACCATAATTCTAAAAGCAAATGTCTCTTGAATTTACCAGGTCCCTTGATTTCTACTTTTCATTGAAGGTGCCAGTGACTCTTTCCCGGACTGATCTTCCTCTTGATCAAGAAAACAATAGAGATACAAATAAACCTTGTCACAGAAGCTTTTCATCAGGACTAACTCTTGCCTATAAGAAGTATTTTGCAGGGTTTAGATAATCTCTAATTTATTAAGGGATCATATTTTTACATTAACGACATTTATGCTGGCTAAAAGGAAAACGTTAGGTTTAGGATTTCAGAAGCACTTTTTCCATGTACATGCCTGCTGGTGGGCAGAAGTATTCCTCTGGAATTCTCGGACAGCAACAAAACTGTATTCAAATAATTTTTATTTCTGGTTTACTTAATGCATGTCAGTCTGGTTAGCCATATTAATCAAATGTAGATTTAGATGATTTAGCAAACTATTGAGAGTGAGTAAATGTTATTTTTAAATCTATCATAAAATAATCAAGGTTATATTATTGTCACCAAAGGCTTAGTCCATATATAATATATAGAAAAGTAGTTTAATTTCTGCTTATTTATAGTATTGGGGCCCACTACTTTTCCTAACAATGTTTTGTGTAAAACAGAGGTTATTAAACAAAAGACATATTATGTCACAAAGACATCTATGTGTAATGTCTGCACACTCAGAGCTGTGTTTGTTTCATAGATTTGATTCATTTGCCAATTTACTTGATTTGCTGAGCATTTACAGATGAAATATTCTCTATTCTAAAATTATACCCTGTGTTTTGCCTTGCAGCAATCCAAATTTGTTGGATGAACAACTAGTCATTATATTCATATGACTGTTTTCTTGGAATGACCTTTAAAATGTACACAAAATAGCAATCCATGCATGAATTTGAAGGTTTGGATCTGTGTCCTATGCTATTATAACTTGTCAGTGCTATAAAAGACAGTGAGAAACTCTGTACTTCTCACAGATCCCAAGTATCATAATGCATTAGAGCTCAGAGATGATCAAATTCTCATCTAAACCTCTAAGAATGAAGAATTATGTGCCTGGGGGAAGATTACTAGAAGGCTGGACATCCTAACAGTTGGATTCTCCAGGAGCAGGAAAGATCCCTGGGCTAAATTAAATGATGAAGGAACTCTGTAGATAATGACAGATTCCTTGGGCTATAGCACTACTAGGGATCCTACTAATAAGCTTCATAGTATCTCCTTGTTGCTGGTCTGTACCTCCCATTGCTGCCATTCCCCAGTCATAAGAGCAGCAAGCAGGCAGAAGTGCTGGCAAGACAAGTATGGTGAAGAGAACGATTTCTTTTGCAGAAGCTATCATTTGTGGAAGGCAATATGGTCCACCTTCTAAGCAGAGAAGTGAATACTCAAGGTCAGTGGTCCCATACTCACCAGCCCTCTGCACTAATTGGAANACTAATTGGAAGACTGTTAAATTTACAGCAAAAGGGGAAAAGAATAGAAGACATGCACTTAGTGGAATGTCAGACTGTCAAGAACAGACTTAATAAAGGCCCCAAGGAGCATGAAGAATTCTCTGTCTGTGTTAGGATCCAGTGTAATAAACAAGAGAAATGAGAACTGCTCATTTTATGCGCTTAATTTGACTTAGTTGGTATTAATGAAATTTGGAGAGATGTTCATGACTTGA
>VZTV01088005.1:0-22569 GCA_013400875.1 Anhinga rufa | reverse complement strand
GTCCCTGGGGAGGAACAGCCCCCTCCACCACTGGATGCTGCTGGTCATCTGGCTGGACAGCTCCTTTTCTGAAAAAGACCTGGGGGTCCTGGTGGCCAACAAACTGATCGTGAACCAGCCATGTGCCTTTGCAACAAAGAAGGCTGATGGTATCCTGGGCTGCAGTAGGAAGGGCATTGCCAGCAAGTCAGGAAATGAAGAAGGGGAGTATGACTCTTCTCGGTGGTGCCCAGTGGCAAGACAAGAGGGAAAGGGCGCAAATTAAAGTACACAAAATTCCAGATGAATGCAAGGGGGAAAAAAGTGTGCACTGATGGTGATCAACATTGGAATAGGTTGCCTAGAGAGGTTTTGGAGTCCCTAACCCCAGAGTTATTCAAAAGCCATATGGATATGGTCCTGAGCAACCTCATCTAGGTGGTCATGCCCGAGCAGGAGGATTGAACAGGATTACCTCAAGAGATCCCTCAGAAATCAACTATTCTGTGATTCTGTGTGAGTCTGTAAGACCCGGCTTCTCTAGAGTTGTTCAGTTTTCTCCTTTAGGAAGGAGCCCGAAGGCAGTAGAGTTTCAGCTCCTGGCTGCTACATTCAGGAGAAATCTCTTCATTTATCTTTTCTGAGATGAAGAAGAGAACAAGAGGAGCTTACGTACTCCACACGTTCCCTAAGTCTGAGCTGGGGAGTGGTCATTGGCCTAGCATGAAGACTGGTGGTATAAACGGTCTGGGCTGGGGGATGCTGTTGCTAACCCTAACTTCTACCGTAGATACAGGCTTAGATGTACTCTCTACGTCCGTGCTTTTCAGCCTCTTGCCATTTCAGATCTCCATGAACACTCACAGAAATGTCAACCAGTTGAGGATGTAGAAAACACAGCATCGCTCTGACACACCTTCTGGCAACTTCACATGGCTGAATTGGCTTTTCTTAGTTACTTTTCATAGATCAAGTAGCAAAAGTCCATGAATCACCACAGGTCTTTAAACTGAAGATTGAAAGCCAAGTGTTCAAGTCATCCTTTATTCAAGTTCCATGAAGAATTTTGCAGAGTTAAATTCCCTTGCTTATCCTCTGCTTAAAGATACCTGCGGTAATTAATACTCATGCTTTCTTCAGCCCTGAAAGTGATAAAGGGGACACCTTCAACTCAATCTCAGAGCAGAAGTGACTGTTTCTATATCTCAGCCACTTCCCTGGAACAGCATGGGCAGAAATACTAACTAATAATAAAACCGATGGTAATGGAGACTGCTTACCAGACTAGACAGTGTTTGTGGAGGCTATGGCAAGCTCAAAGTTTTGTGCCAATACATCTTCTTTACCCCATTTTATTCACAAGAACACTGAGTAGATCAAAACTATACGCATAAAGTTGAAGTCAACATAGAAAGTATTTTGTGAGGAGCCACCTGACTGTGGGGACAGGAAACACACTGGAGCAAGCTTTTCTGTTATTATTGTCTTATTGATTCCAAGACACAGCACTTCCCTAGCAGACATTTCAGCTGCCTCCAGCTTTCTGCACAGACAGATTTATAGAGCTCTCCTTCCCACTTTAGTTCTCGCCAGCTATTCTTCTAGCCAGAGCATCCATCTCTCCTCAATATGTACGCTTTTATCCACCTAGTCACTAAGTCATTCAAGCCTTCACAATATTTATGTAACATTCCATCTGTCCATTGGTCTTTGCATTAGTCAAATCATGAAGAGGTTCAACCCTTTTCTCAGCCTTAGGTATCCAGTTCCATAAGACTGGCTTTTTGAACAAAGCACCGCAATTCCATTTGAAATCAAGAAGAAAAAGAAGGAAATCTCACCATGCAGAGAATTGGCATGTAAACCATGCCCTATAAATGTATTCATGGAGGAAGTATTACAACCTTCAAAAAGGTCGCCAGACAACGTGACCTAAGCGGGGACTACCAAGCAGAAGAACCTGAGGAGGTCTTTCAATGTTGTTTTTTCACATACATGTTTCATTGTATCGTCAACAAATTTCTGACCCCTTTCAAGATGAATGCATATTTTCCAGATTTGATTTCGTCTCTGCTTCTTTTGTGGCTTCTCAGTTCAACTGTGCAAGGAAAAGGAAACTATATTAAATTTAAGCAGCTCGAAGCTCTGCAAGGGATGGCGCACGGGGTGTGTTGGCTCCCATTTGCATCTGGACAGGCGCCGCTGATTCATACATATGAACAAGGAGGTGACAATCATTTATTTCAGAAGCCCAGCCATTCATTTCAGAAGGCCCATGCCCCCCTCCTGTTTCCCCACTGCCTCCCCCTCCCAGAATAATAATACATGATTGAGGGAATCATATTCTCAGAGAAAAGGATCGGAAATGGTTCTGCTGCTCTTCGGCAAACTCTCAAATAAAATAAGAACTTTCTATTATTAACCCTCATTATGGTACGGAATTTTCCCACACTGAGCAGAGAAAATAGCTCAAGAAGGATTCAGTTATGGAAAGTGTCACAGGAGGCCGTGCAGCCCAACAGGTTAGGCACTGTGGAAGCTTGGGAAAACCTGCATCTATTCCTGACCGCTCCAGTGATGTCTTTCTCGATGTCCAATCCACTATCTAGGATAAATCCCAGCTCCTGGACCTTTTGGTCTGAAGGTACCTCCAAAGCAAATGAGAGCTCTCTCGAGCATGCCCCAGCAATGTTCCTCTGCCGTTTCACCATCAGGAGGCAGCTGAAAGTGAGGTTCTTGCTAAGATTCTCCTGAAGAGAGGAGGTGGAGGTGACTCCCTTTCCCTTTCCTCTACCTGCAAGTGCATCAACGTAGGCTGGACCTCTCTTGAGTAACATGACTTACCTGGCTTTAGTGAGGATAAGTGCTGACTGACCCTTTCAGAGATTTATGGATGGATGGATGGATGAAAGGATGGATGGATGGATGGATGGATGGATGGATGGATGGATGGATGGAAGGAAGGAAGGAAAGAAAGGCACATGCAGAGGTAAAAAGAGAAAAGAGGGAGCCATTTCTGTGGGAGCCTCTTGTTAAAACTTTGGCAGTGCTTCACTGAGTTTAGGACAGGAAGTGATGAATATTTCACTCAATGGAAACCACACAGGGGATTTGAGCTGCTACGAATATATTTGCCATACCTCCTACCAGTTCTCTAGACATAACAGGAAACTGAACATTTTATGAATGTGCAAACCTACCTGCCTATAAATAATACAGAATAAATTAAGCACAAGTTAAAAGGGCAAAGCAGGTTGAAAATGTTACTGATCTCTGTCCAAAGCAATAAACCACCATGCATTGTCTACTAGGATATTGCTTTCTCGCCTACCAGCTGTACCCCTCTGGATCATGATCATTCCTGGAGGTTAAGCAAAGCGCTGGCCTGGCTGGCTGGAGGCTGATGTGGAAACAGCTAGAGTTCTTCTAGAAATGGTGTTACCTGGGGATCTCCATGACATATGTGAGAGGCCAACCCATTCCCAGGATCTCTGGGAGGAAAGACAAGCAGCTTGGGTAAAGGACAGGGAGGACATCCCAGCCTGGGCTGTCTGCCAAGAAAAGTAGGGATGCAACTTCAGGTCAAGGGCTTTTCCTGATGCCATGGCATTGGCGTCAGACCTCATGGTCAGCTCTAGGTGAGGCAGGAGGGAGGAGCAGAGATGCTTTAGGAAGCGGGTAGAGGTAGGTTGGGGCGTGTTTGAGGGATGGTTTCGTGCATCAAGGCAACTAGGGCAAAGTCAGAGCTCCTGTTTCAGGGTGTTGGTGGTCTCTGGGTGGGAACCGAAACATCTCACTTGCTAGCAGAGGGGTCCTAGACACTGTGGTGAGCAGCTCTCTGTGTGCCTGTACCCTGGGCACCGGTGCTATAGCCAGGGTGGTAAGATGAGACGCTGCCTTAGGAGGACGTGAATTTATGCTGGGCTACAGCTGGGTCAGGCAGACAGTACATCTCCAGGCTGGGTCAGGCAGACAATACCGGTGTGGCACGTTTCTGTGGCCTGCAGGAAGGAGAAAGGCAAGCAGGAGCCCGAGGCCAGCAAGCTTTTCTCAGGAATACTGAGTACATCAAGCAGTCCCTCGATACACTGGAGCGGTACGGCATGCTGCTGGGGCGTGCTGCCTGCTCCCGTGCCCTGAGGCTTCACAGGACCACAGGGGCTTTCTGCCCTTGCCTGTAGCAAGAGTTTCAGTAGCTCTCTGCGCTGCCTGTAAGTGAGTCAAAACCAGGTGGGCATGTTGCTGTACCCTCGTGAGGTGGACAAACACAGGACTCAGAGATGCCATCCTTTTTTTCCTTTTAGAAAGATATTCCTTGCAATTTATGGATTAGAGGTGCTTAAACCCAAGGTCATGGATTTAGTTACTAGTTACTATTAACAGTATAATAGTTTCTTTAATATTATTAAAGTACTTATTATTAAAGTTACTTTAATATTATTAAATTACTTTAACACTATTAATACTTTAATAGTTACTATTAAAGAAGGAAATGCTCCCTTTGCTCATGGAGCCTAATTCCACTCAACCGCAATTCTCCTTCTTCCTTCGGTGGGTTATGGAGCCCCGTGATGCTTTTACTTCTAAATAAATATACAATTCTAGAGCAGGTTGCTTGACAACTACTGTGTTCCCATTGGTCCTGGCTGCCTTGGAGGGGTGGATAACATCTGTCTCTCTTCACCAGCCTCTAAAGCATTTTGGAAATCTCCTGGGCAAGGGGAAAAGTCTCAGTTCTTTTCAAAACAGCGACTGAGCTCAAATCAATTCCTATACCCCCATTTTGTAGAGCGTGCTTCTTCTGCAAAACCCTTTCCTGGAGGAAAAATAGAAAAGGCATGCAAAAACCCACATTGCCAGGCTTTCACCTCAGAGATGGGTAAGGAAGTCCTGGTGCTAGGTGGTTTCCAAATACCAGAAGTGTTTTCACTTTGGTTCTGATTATGGAAATCTGGAAGTGTGTGTTTGACCTTGCCCTTTAGGAATAACCTCACTGAAATGAACAGTTCAGGTCTGAAGCTGCAGGTTTTTTAGCATGGTCACTGTCTTGCTGAGCTGTTACAAAGCAGCACATCTCCTCTGTGTGCTGCCTCCCCTAACAGGGAGACTCACCAAAAACTCAGTTAGAAAGAGAGCTCTGTAATTATCCCAGATTTCTACGTTCATGAGGCAGATAGTGAGACTGTGAAGTGGAAATAAGTCTCTGATACTACTTCCATTGGTAAAAGAACATGAGTTTAAGAGCTTACGTCTGGTTTTACTGGACATATACCAAATTCCCATCTATCCCAGCACCCTGTCTCTGACGCTAATCAACAATATATGCCAAGGAAAGAGCCTAGGAGTGGAATTGTAACGATAATTGCTTGCAATACCCTCCTGTGCATCTCTGAGTTCCCTTCAGCAGAAATCCTACATCCAGAAAGCTTGCAGAATTGGGAGGTAGTTGGATGTTCCTGTGTGAGGTCCCTGCCCCGAGGCGGTGTTGGCAGAGGATGAGCTGGCAGTCACTGATGGCTGAGGAGCAAGACCATGACTCCCAGCAGGCACAGCAGCTACCCCTGCCTTCGAATGACCACCTCAGAACTCATCCACCCTCGTGGCACGTTTAGTCCTTGGGCTCTCAGCCATGCTGACTGCCATGTGGTCTTGCCATCGCACAAACCAGTGGTACAAAGCCTTTCACAGATGTTCAAGAACTGGAGCGTCTAGAGCCCTCCCCATTGAAAGACCTTTGGGGCAATTCCTAGATATTCTGGCACCTGAATCTCCGGGGTGAGACGTGATTTGCTTCTCTGCTGTTCTTTTAATGACAAAAGGATTTTTCCCCCTAAATCTGATGATGCTCATTAGGAGCCTGCCAGTAACATCACGTAGCAAGCTTGTTCCAGACATGAAAAGCAAAGGACAGCTTTGGGTCAAGAGAATCTATGTTCACTCAGAAGACTGTGAATCACCCACCTACGGCAGGGTTGTTGGTCTGCTTGAAGTTAAGCATCTGCCTAACATCTTGGCTGGGTTTAGGTCACATTTCTGATGAACAGTTTATTTCTTGAATTCCACTCTCTCAATTGGCCGTTAACAAAGGGCACATATAGTCAGATACAAATATAAATACATTTTAAGATTTGTATAACTGAACATATACCCCCAAATATTCATTATTTAAAAGCATTTACTAATGTATTTTCAGATTAATTCCTGGTATTTGGGTCACTGCCAATATTAATACTGGGCTGCCTTCAAGTTTAATAGTAGAATTATATTTTAAAATATATGTTCACTGAAGCTGATTTGATGTTTTTTTAATGTTGAGATTTCTTTACAATTCCTTTAAAAATGACCTTTTGACCAAAGAGAAAATGTTAGAATAATTTTTTCCTTTCATTTTTGGGCAAAACTTTATAATGTTTAAAAGAGAAAAATAAAAGAAACCCCTAAAAACCTAAATTCATTCAGTATATATATTTTTCCTTGTTTTCAGCAAGAATTTTTAATTTGGATGTGTTGAAACACCACATTCCTTATTCAAAAGACTATTTTTTTAAACAGCTTTTGATGTGTGACATAGCTGTTATTTTACGAGAAACCTGAAACATTTTGCTGGAAATTTTTACTGGAGAAAAAACAAAGTTCAGTTTTCAAACTCTCACACGCACAAATGGCATTTTTCATTCATCCGGCTCTGGTCTTCACTCTGATCTCCTGCTGAAAGTGAACAGCGCAGGGGCAAAGCAAATTAGCTCAACTAATGAAGCAATTCAGATAAAAGCAGGAGGAAACGTGCCTTTTTATCATTGGTCAGCTCCTGCTTGAGATAGTCCATATCAACATTTAGCTTCTAGCATTTTGGGAGCAGGGTATGAACATCATCCAGTTATATGGATGAGAAAAATAAAGCTGGAGGAGATTAGATGCTCTCCTGTCAAAGATCATCACCTTCACGGCTTGGCCCAAATTCAAGAGCTGTCAAGGATTCAGCCCCCGGGACTGGGCTGACTGGTGAAGCCACTCCTATATCCTCCCCACAAACTATCCTGCTCGGACTGTTCCCATCACGATGGTGCCTGCCGGTCCAATCCAATGGCCATGCTAAAAGGAAGAGGCATCGGGGACGTCTCCCTGACGTGTATTTATAGCGATACACGAGCTGGGCTGTGGTCACCCCAGCGCTGGGAGCATGATGACAGTGAGGAAGGAATGCGTCCAGGAGAAAAGGCTGGTTTGCAAACAGATGGAGGTAGCCCACAGGTCCAAAATCTAGCAACACTCAGCAAAAAAGACATTACCACACGGGCAGGGCTCTCTCTCCCCTCGCCTCATCACAGCTCACATTCCTAACGTACAAGGTGCTATTGTTTTCCAGCCCTTGATTTACCCCTCCTTAGGGTGCTGCTGTCTGGAATTAGATGTCAAGAACACGTGGCTTCTATTCTTACTGTCCCCTACAAATCACCCCTTGCTTTCCGAAAGCATCTCTCCCCAAATGTGATACCCCCAAGCAGCTCCACCAGATGCTTATATTTCTATCCCCTTTTTTCTGTGCCCCCAAATACAGCTCTTCTGAGACACTTGATGCATTTGGGTCCTTATCAAAAATGCTAAATTCGGTGTTATCACAGATGTTAAATTTGATGATAATAGTGGAAGACTATTTCAGAGCAAGAGATTTTGAGGGGGGATGATAGGGGAAAGAAGGAACAGATCAACACAGATTTTGGTTTAAATTTTGAGCCAGCACCCCGTGCCCTGTGCTGCAGGGAAAGCACATCTTCTGCACTACGGTGTGCAGTGAGTGGCAAGGGCCCAAGATCTGCGGCTGCCTTAGCCACCAATAAGCCCTTAAGTATGCCCTTGAGTCCACACCTCACCTCTCCAGGTCTCAGTTCTCCTCTCAACAGAACGGGTAAATTACAGGTTTCCGGCTTCACATCGCGTCTCCAACTTTTGCTACACAAAATGGTTTGTACCGTTGCAAAGCACTTAATTGTTTTTGCCCTGGATTGCAGCATCAGTCCTACACCCAAAATAACGATGGATTTGTTTCGGTTGTTATTCTGACCCATCTTGCAACCTCTGGGCTGGAAAGCTGTGTTTTATTTCCAGTTTACACAGATGCAAACAATAACTCAACACACACAATGCTGGTGAGTTAGGTTGTTTGGCTCATTGCTCTTGGCAGATACTTTCGGCATTAACTGTGGTCCAAGAAAGATGTTGTGTACCCAAAGAGCCAAAGAACTGTGATTTGCAGGTGAATGAATGACATTGTAAGTTTGGCGATGGACTTCACTCCTTGCTGTGGACAGTCTCTGTGAGCCTGTGGGGGAATCACTAGTCGTCTTCTTGCAAACTCTGACTCTCATAATGGTGAAATAGGAAATCAGGGCAGCATTGCAAAAGACTGCAGAAAAAAGTCTCTGGAAGAGGCTTTGAAGCATGTCCAGAGAAGGGCAGCGGAGCTGGAGAAGGGTCTGGAGCACAAGTGTGCTGGGGGGCGGCTGAGGGAGCTGGGGGGGCTCAGCCTGGAGAAGAGGAGGCTGAGTGGAACCCTCATCGCTCTCTGCAGCTGCCTGAGAGGAGGCTGTGGGGAGGGGGGTCGGTCTCTTCTCCCCAGTAACAAGCGATGGGACGAGAGGAAACAGCCTCAAGCTGCGCCAGGGGAGGGTTAGAAATTTTAGAGATACTAGGAAAAATTTCTTCACCGAGATGGTTGTCAGGCCCTGGCACAGGCTGCCCAGAGAGGTGGGGGAGTCACCGTCCCTGGGGGTGTTTAAAAGCCGTGTAGATGTGGTGCTGAGGGACATGGTTTAGTGGTGGGCTTGGCAGCGCTGGGCTAAAGGTTGGACTCTATGACCTTAAGGGTCTTTTCCAAGCTAAACAATTCTATGATTCTATGAAAGCCCACCCTAAGCAGCTGATGATTTCAGTGCCCAGGTCTAGACAGCAAGTGCCTACAGCAGACCGGACAACACAGGAGAAGGACGAGACTGTCCCACCCAGCATGAAAGCCAGTGGTCATCCGCACCAGCTTCCTGGCCCACGGATAAAGGCTGCTGTAGGTGTTTTTGCAGAAAGGTGTTCAAAGGCAGCAGCTTTGTGGGTGTTTAAGAGTCCCCCCCGTGAAGAGAGGAACCGTGGAGGGAAGCAGGTTGCTTCATACAGCGATTGCACCCTTACAGCCTTCTGCTATTTTCAAGTAAGTGGGCTATTATGAATTACATTTGCAAAGCTCCTCAAGATTTAGTAGCTGGTAGTTAGCCAAGTAATACTATCATTCCAAATGCTTCTATTTATTTATTTTTTATTTTATTTAGGCATGTTCCATTTATTTGTTTACTAACCCATTAAAAGATTTATAAATGTTTCATCCATTGTCCCTGTAGATTAAGGCCAGATGGGATGACCTTATCACAGCACAGATGATACTGCATCTTTTCCATAGCTTTGTTTATCATGTATTTTGGAAAGACATCAAACCTTAATGTAAAGAGAGCAGCTTACAGAGAAGGAGGCATATCCCTTGAGAAGTAATTTTAAATTATTACTTATTCTCTCCATGAAAAACCTCCAAAACCTTTTTGGATTCTGAACATAGCTGAAGTAATAGTATTTTTTAAAACGCAAATCAGAAATGCCCACTTGTTGACTTGCAACCTAGTGGAAGCAGAATCATTCATTTCTACGGAAAGATTCCTCTTTGTTGTTACTGGCATGTTAAACATGTTAAGTAGACGCATTCTGGAAATATGCTTTTGATCAGAATAGTGATGATATAAGATAAACCTTTCTTACAGAGCAGTTGAGCTGGTTGGGACATGTCTTTTATCCCATGAATGTCATTAAAAGCAAAGAATTTTAGTTTTCATCAAAATATTTAGTTTATGTCAAAACTTCAAGTGTTCAAGAGGTTTTGGTGAAAAAAGAAAAACAAACCTTTCCCATTTTTGGCAACAGAAAAATGTTAGGGGGAAGAAAACTAAAACTTTCAGTAACAGTAAAAAAGTCAGCTTTTTGTATCTGTAATTTTTCAATGGAAACTTAAAAAACTGTCAAAGTTTAATGTGTTGGTGGAAATTTTCACTGTGATGAAAATCACTGCTTTGTCAAAACAAATGTCTGGAGACGGCATTTGAACCAACTGCTTTTAGTCATTTGGAGCCTCTCACGATCTGATCTGCTCACTTTTCTGAGTGGGTTTCCACCTCATAATTGAAAGTTTCCAGAAAGAAATCGGGACTTGCCTGATTTGGGGTGCACATGCATTCCCTAAGAACCCCCTTACTTACTAACCAACGTCAATCCGACTCGCAAAGGAGGAAGAGATTTCAAAAGCCGACATGAGTTTATCAAATGTTGTGCAGATAGGCAGCCAGATGGAGGCAAAGTACCCTTGAAGGAAGGGCTGCAGTGTAAACATGCCCGTATTCATCACCGGAGAATCCACAGAGGAGTTCACCCTCCAGGCATAAATCCATTGAAAACTGAGCTAGAGGGCTGTGTATTGCTTATAAATAACGACTCTTGTTACAGCAGTAATTTGAGCAGCGGGGAAAGTGGAGGCATGCTATGACTGCACTTGTTCTCTGCAGAGAAGACATAAATCCACATCTTCTGGTCTGCGTAACAGCACATCACACAGCGAACGCTAGGAACGGCTCCGGCTGTAAATCGCGGCTGGCTTCCAGCTGCTGCTGCTTTTGTGATCTTTGCTGATCTTTGCTAGGCTGTCTGCAACAGCATTGCCTCTAGAGGCTGGAGGTGTGAAAAATCAGGCCCTGTTTTGCAGGGGAGGCAGGGAGGAAGGATGGTCTCCCCATCACGTCCTAAGCAGGATTCCAGGTCTAGAGCTGACACTGGAATGGGACGGGAGCTTTTTGCAGAAGTGTTCCCATTACGGTATGGTTGGCCGTTACCTCGTGACCCAGTTTCCTTCACACAGAATCACAGAATCACAGAATGGTAGGGGTTGGAAGGAACACATGAATGTCTACAGACGGTGGAAGCGCCCCAATGCCTAGGAGATGCCTCCAGACAGCTGGCAGAGGTAAGACTTATCTATAGTGGCAGCTGGAGGTCACACGGGATGCCCCAGGACATCTACAATAATGCTCAGTGCCTATGTCTGGGAATCGAGGTATATCTTCCCTACTCAGAGCTAAATTACACCGTCAGGAAATTTCTGTGTATGCTTACCACTGCTCTTAACTCTGTGGAACCAAATTGCTTGGTCATCTTCAGAATAAGGTAGGATTTTGCCCAAGAGGAAGAGAGTAAATTGTTCTCCCTACTAGGGACAGGCCAGGAGATTATGGGTGCTTAGGGTGGACATTAGGAGGCACTTTCTAAAAAGAAGAAGAGGAAGCGATGCAATTCACTGCCTGGCGAAGCTGTGAAGTCTCTCACCGGAGGATTTTAAGAAGGAGGCAGATAGCCACACTTATCTGCCAGTGTGGGTCACAAAAAGTCAATCCTATTTCAGGGCAAGGTGCATGAACAAGATAACCCCTGAAGAGCCTTCCAGGCCTTTTTTCTCTTTAACTATTTGGGTTCATATTCCTTCTTGCAGAACCACCAACAGGTCAGGTTCTTTCCTGGCAGAAGTAATGCAGACACTAAAAAGAGAATCACTACCCCAAAGGATTTGCACCCTAAAAAGACACTCCTCTGAGGCACAGGAGGAAGTGACTGAGCCAAAATCATAAAGCAGGTCAAGTAGCAGGAAGAAGACCCGTAATCCATGGCCACCAGACTGCACTCCATCCCTTATTGTTAGTTTTGACTGTAGAGCCTTGGTCCTTCACAGGCCATGCTGTTCTGCCCAGCAGAGGTAAAAGACATTCCTAATGGGGCACATATTTATTGTTAAATTAGTTCTTCACCACTGCAAATAACCCTTTGATTTTGGAAAATAAGCAAATGAATAGTGAGCCACATACAAGTACTTAAGGGAAAAAATTCAGCAGGAGCAAGGGCAAGGTGCTGCCCCTGGGGAGGAACAGCCCCCGGCACCAGCACAGGCTGGGGCTGCCCTGCTGGGAAGCGGCTCTGCTGAGAAGGCCCTGGCAGTGCTGGTGGGCAGCCAGTGCCCCTGAGCCAGCGCTGGGCCCTCGGGGCCAAGAAGGGCAGCGGTGTCCTGGGCTGCATGGACAGGAGTGTGGGCAGCAGGGTGAGGGAGGCCATCCTGCCCCTCTGCTCTGCCCTGGGGAGGCCGCAGCTGGGGTGCTGTGTCCAGTGCTGGGCCCCCAGTGCCAGAAGGACAGGGGGCTGCTGGAGCAAGGCCAGCGCAGAGCCACAAGGATGCTCAGGGAATGGAGCATCTCCCTGGGGAGGAAAGGCTGAGAGACCTGGGCTTGTTCAGCCTGGAGAAGAGAAGGCTGAGGGGGATCTCCTCAGTGCTGATCAGTATCTGAAGGGCGGGTGTCAGGAGGGTGGGACTGGACTCTTCTCAGCGGTGCCCGACGACAGGACAAGGGGCACCGGGCACAAGCTGGAACACGGGAAGTTCCACTGAAACCTGAGGCCAAACCCCTTTGCTGTGGGGGTGCCAGAGCAGCGGCCCAGGCTGCCCAGAGAGGCTGTGGAGTCTCCTTCCCTGGAGCCATTCCCACCCCGCCTGGACGCGGTCCTGTGCCCCTGCTCTGGGGGTGCTGCTCACGCAGGGGCTGGACGGGGGCAGCTCCGGAGGGCCCTGCCAGCCCCCGCCGTGCTGGGATCCTGTGAAAAGGCAACAAAGACTGAAGCTGGCCAGGGTTCAACAGGAGCAATTAAGAACATCTATTTGGAGGCAGGATGACTGTGAGGTAAAGTTTTGCAGCAGGTCATTGTGCAACCCTGGTTATTTCTCCTGAGCTGGCCTTGTGGAAACCCAAGTTATTCTGCTTGCATGGTGAAGGCTTTCCAGTCCATGCCAAGGGCCTTTGCTGCAACCACAAGTTCTTTTTGTTTATGCAATTGCAACTACCATAAACATTTCTGCGTGCAATGGTTTACCTTGACGCTAAATTTTCTGTGCAAAAAAATGTTGACCTTTCCTGTTTTCAATTACCAGTTAGTGTTGTGTTGGGTATACATGTGTGCACGTTGTGGGCTCTTTATGTGTGCCATAACCTCTTTAGACTTCAATGAATGAAGAAGAAGTAATTCTCCGGAGTCTCCTCCAGAGCTCAGGCGAGGAAGCACACAGAGCAGCGTGGTAATTTTTTGAGAACATTCCTGGTTGCGTCTGCATGCACGCTCTGCTCCTCTCACAGGCAGCTCTGATCATACTTATGTGCATACTTGGGGAACAAACCACAGCCTCCAGTGAAGCAGGGAATGATGGTGAGAATGAGATGTTGATGGTGAGAACAGGCAGTTCTTTGGGAGCACTTCACACGGCAGTTGTCAGATTAAAACAAGAGGCAAGGAAAACCTCCAGCCTTGCGCGTGCATACACCACCTAGGTTGTGATTAGAAATGCTCTACTAGCCCCCTCCAGCTTGAGGACCTCACCTATGTGGTCCAGGGCAGCTGCAGGAGTCCAGCCACTGCTGCATCTCTGCTGATGCCACGTCACCTTTTTAGACTTCAGCTTTGACCGACAGTGTGAAGGTTGTGTAGGGAAGCATGCTCTACCGTAGCGGGCATGTGAGGCAGAAATTCATGGATTATTTGGATACAATATCAATTCCTTGGAATTGGCACACCCAGAAGATCCACTTCTGCAGTGCATTTGCTCAGAGACTGATGCATTCAGCTCTGATGTCCTATTTGTCTGGTGCAGCAGACCAGATGTGAGTACGGTATTGTTCAGCCCCAAAGCCAGAGGACACGGGAGGCCCTTGCTCAGCCACTATCACTGAGCAATGCAAAGGCGCTGTGAAATCTGTGGCTATAGGCTCCTTCGTCCATCCCACAGCCACTGCTCCTCAAACGTTTTGGGCACAAGCCAATATAGCTCCCGAGAAGTCCAGGAGTAAGGTGTACTGAGATCAGACATATCGGGGGTTGGGAAGAAACAGGATAATCCTTCCCAATGTAGGGCAGGGAGGAGATTTCAGGGGAGGGCAGAGCAAACCTGGGCAGTGGCAGGAGCAGCTCGAGTGGTTTGCACCAAGGGTCTCGCTGTGCTCCCTTTACTCCTTCATCCCCTCCTGCACTGTGTCTGCCCTCTTATCTTCCTGCTCTCAGCTCCGCTCCTGCTCAATGGCTTTCTTTTCTTTTCCTTTTCTTTTTAGTGATCTCCTGAAGGAAAAAAAAAAAAAAAGAAAGAAATAAAACCTTTCTTGGATCTTCTTCCATCCTTCTTAACTAACAGTATTATAGTAATGTCACTGATAATGGTGCTCACTGCTGCACTGTTGTAACCAACATTGTGTAACCCCATTAATACCTTTGACAAATTCTATCTTAAAAGCAGTCCAGTGTTAATCTCTTCAGGGAAAGAAACCTCTGTTTCTCTGGGGTTTTACAGGGATACATGATTCCCCTTCGCGTCTGGCTTTTAGCTGCTGCAGTAGTAGGCAGGAGTAACCATTGCATAACAACTGCTATCAGTTTTTGGTGAAAAACATCCAGAAGAACCTTGGGAAAACCGACCAAACTTCCCCTCTCCCTGCTAATCTCCTTGGGGATAAAAGGACGGAAAATCAGGCAATGGAACGTTTATGGTTTAATTTCTATAGTTTGGAAGACATCCAGTTAGGAGAACATGATACACGGCATTGTAAAAACAGAAGGTGAGAGAAAGAAAAAGAGAAGCGAGGCACTGTATAATAAAAAAGGCATGGTCAAAAAAAAAAAAATAAAAAAATCAAGCAACCTGGCAGGATTTCAGCATAGTAGGTTCACAGAATATGGCAATAATCAACTGAAAGAAAGCAGTTTGGCATAGGAGGAAATCTAGCAAGTGAAGTGCTAGATGGGGATGTGGTAATGAGGACTGATGTGGTAAAACACTGGGAAAATCCATTCTTGAGAGGGCACAGGCGGCGATTTTGCTGAGGCTGAAGTAGCTGCCAGGGCACCAAAAGGCAATGCCAGAACACTGTAGGTCAGGGAGGAAAAAGAAGGCGGGAAGCAGCGTAAGTGAGAAGCAACCAAATAAAAACACTCAGAGGAAGCCGAGGCTTTGAGGGAAAAGATACGGGCAGCCAAAAAGCACTCTGAATTAATGGAATAGCAGCATAAAAATGTGCATTTACCGATGTACCAGGAGAAAAGGAGGGACAGGGCACAAGTGACTCAGACAGCTGAAATACCATGTCCTTTTTATGACCTTCCATCAGCAAGGCAAAGAAGCAAACAAAAACAAGAAGAAAAAAAAAAAGGAAAATATGTTTGAACAATTGGGAATCAACCTGTAAAAATAGATCTTGGTAGAAAAGAAGTAGAGAAATACGTGGAAAACTGGATAAGAAGCAAGCTGGCCAGTGCCAGGTGATATGAATCTGGGAATACTATAGTTATAAGTGAGCAAATTTTATCTACCACCCTGCAGAAACAGGTTGAGAGCAGAAGACCTGGAAAAAGTGAAGGTTGTGCCAGACCTTCAAACAATCAAAAGAATTGCCCTTCTGGTAATTACCATTCTGGAAATGTAACCTCTGACTCAAGTATGATAATTGAATAAGTATGAAGGGAAAGGACTTGGGAACGAGCCTGAAGCTGGAGCCTGAAAACTGAGGCTGAGCATCAAGAAAATCTTCCTGGAAATAAGAAATGTTAACCTATGGAATAACCATCTCATAAAGATGTGAGAACCCCTTAGCTGGGAATACTTACACCTACCTAGGTTGGAGAGCAGAAACGCAAGGAGAAGGCCTGAACGAGCAAGGACACAGACTGGGTGTCTCTGCAGTGCTTCTAGCTAGCAAAGGTTCATTATTGGTATCCTGAAGGAATGCATACTTAGAAAATAAGAACATTGCAGGTTGGGGTGCTGATGTATGTCTAGGCAATCCAGATAGCTCCTGCATTTTGAAGACATTTAAAACAGTAAACCCCATTTTTCTTCTTTTTCTGTAACAAGCTTTGCAGAGGAACAAAGTCTGGAAAATTTTATTGTATCCCTTCATATTGATACCTGCCTCTCTGTCCTTCTGTGCTCCGGTAGAGACCACGAGGGTCAGTATCTCAAACTCTGCTCCCTGATGTTGTTCCCCAGCTCAGCCGCCTCTTCCCTCTAACGCGATGCTTCAGCGCATGAGCTCAGGGTTGATGGGGAAAGAAAGCTAAGAAACGGATCCCAGAGTGAGCAAGGGCAGCAAATAAAAAGGAATCTTCCCATGGGCATAGTAGTGGCTCAGGGAAGGTGATGGTACAGCAAGGGAAGGAAAATTTTGGAAACAAGTAGAGCTATTAAGGAAAAGGGAGTTCTGGGAGACAGAGAAGAAGATGAAGACTGCCTTTGACCCTGGTCAAAGAGGTAGACAAAGCTGGTCCCTCATGGTTAGCAATCAGGCCAGAAACTAAGCCCATACAGTGTCCAGGGTGCAATCCTCACATGCCAGACTGCTGGATGCTCCTCCATAATGCACGTACAACCCTGGCTCCAAAAGATCAGCAGCCTCACAAGGTAAAATACGGCATAGGTACGACATGGCTGGCATCCAGAGGAATGTCAGAGATGCTCCAGCTGTGGGGAATTCGTTAGGTCAAAAAGCCAGGGGAAAAATTCTGTTAAAAAAAAAATAAAAATCCTCCTTCTCCAAGAGGGAGATATTGTGTCCGAAGCTGTGCAGTCAGCCCTGGCAGTGAACTTGGCCAGAGAACGACATTCTCTTTTGATGGATGCATCAGTCACAGTTTTTGCCCATTCTTCAAGTTCCTTCTCCCTGCTAACCAGCGTCACTCCTGCCTTCTCCGGGCTGAGTCGCAGCAGGTTCCTTCTCATCCAGCTCCCTGCAGCGGCCTGGCCTAGGGAAAGCATGGGGATGGCTCTGTTTGGAGTGTTTTTTCAAGCATTGTTTATAGTTTATTCCTCCTGAGCACTTGTATATTTTTGTTTCAGCCCACTCACATGCACAGCTAGCAAGCACACAGCTAGGGCTCCATGCAGTCCCTTAGCTCCCCAGGTTTCTGCATTGTTATCTGAAAACCGCAGGAGACGACTTTTATTTGAAAAGAAAACAGCCATGTCAGGCTATTCCACACTCCCCTGCCCCAGCCTGAAAGTCCCCACTCTGTGTCCCGAGTCTTTCTTGGAGAGCAATTTTGCATAGTGAAGCTAAGATTGCTCTCAAAGATGCTGAAGGAATTTGGTTCCTCAGCTACTAAGGAAATACTTTGAAATTAGGTGTGCACATATCTCTGATGGCTCTGAAGATTTCCACTGACAACACAGAATCACAGAATCACGGGTTGGAAGGAACCTCAGGGATCATCCAGTCCAACCTTTCTAGGAAGAGCACAGTCTAGACAAGATGGCCCAGCACCCTGTCCAGACGACTCTTGAAGGTGCCCAACGTGGCCGAGCCAACCCCTTCCCCGGGGAGATTATTCCAGTGGTGACTGTCCTCAGGGTGAAAAATTTCCCTCTGGTGTCCAATCGGAATCTCCCCAAGAGCAACTTGTGTCCATTCCCCCTTGTCCTCTCCATGTGACTCTGTGTAAAAAGGGAGTCTCCATCTTCTTTGTAACTACCCCTTAAGTGCTGGTACACGGTGATGAGATCCCCTCGGAGCCTCCTTTTCTCGAGGCTGAACAAACCCAGCTCTCCCAGCCTACCCTCATATGGCAGGCTTCCCAGTCCTCCGATCATCTTGGTGGCCCTTCTCTGGACCCCTTCCAGCCTGTCCACATCCTTTTTGTACAGCGGGGACCAGAGCCGCACACAGCACTCCCGGTGTGGCCTGACAAGCGTTGAGCAGAGCGGGATAATGACTTCTTTCTCTCTGCTGGCGATGCCCTTGTTGATGCAACCCAGCATCCCGTTGGCCTTCTTGGCCGCAGCAGCACGCTGTTGGCTCACGTTGAGCTTTCTGCCCACCAGCACCCCCAGGTCCCTTCCCACAGAGCTGCTCTCCAGCCAGGTGGATCCCAGTCTGTCCTGCACTCCCGGGTTATGTTTTCCCAGGTGCATGACCTTACACTTGTCCTTGTTGAACTTCACAAGGTTCTTGCTGGCCCACTCTTCCAGCCTGTCCAGATCTCCCTGCAGAGCAGCTCTCCCTTCTGGAGTGTCTGCTTCCCCGCTCAACTTGGTGTCATCAGCAATAACATTTTGCAATAACATTTTGCAGTAGTCTCTTCCTCTCCCAATCCTGCAAGGGAACATGTTGCTCTCCTGACAACCCACTGGAAATAGTATGATGTTTGATATATGTTTGAGCTAGGATGGTTCATTGTTCCAGCGTATCCAGACAGCAGAAATCCCTTTCCTGCAGAGTCCAGTGGAAAGAGGTGTCAAGGTAATTACCATTACCATCTTTTTACCACAAGGAAATGAGGCACAGAGAAAAATGCAGGTTGCTAAAGCCATGCTAGAAGCATGGAGGATAGTTAAAGGTTAAATTCAGGTTGCTCAAAGCCAACACAATGTCATCACTGTAATGTAGTTCCCTCCATGTCCTGGGTTTTATGCCCTTTCTGGCCATAAGGCTTTGCTGGACAAGGAGGGGAACAGAACTGTGGTCCTTTTCGTATGATCTCTTTTGAAGACCATACCACCTATGTGAACACCAGTCCCAAAGAGCCCTTCTTCCTGCAAGCCACTGTTTTTAGTAACTGTGGCGAACTCTTGGTAGGAGCTGCAAGGCGTCTTGTAGGGAAGGAAGTCCCTCTGCACCCTTTGGCTGCACCGAGGTCGTTGATAACGAGGGATGTGATGAAACCATATATAGACATTCACACATACATATACACATTCAATGTTCATACCAATGGAGGAGGGAGCAGAAGGATTTTCAGGAGGAGGGTCACAAGATGAAATGAAGTGAAGAAAAATCTGGATGTGCTCTCAGGAAAATATTTGTAAGTGAATATGTGTCAGGCTGTGGAATGGTCTCCCAGTGGGAGTGGTGGCAGGGTGGAAGCCCCTTGACTTGAGTCATTTCAAAGTGGACAAAACAAAGCCCTTGGGACTACACAGGACGGAAAATCCTGCCGTGTCTAGGGTCAGCGGATGGACCAAATGACCTAGTATAATAGGTCTTTTCCATCCCCGATTCCAGTGAGTCTCTGAGAACCCTAAAGACTTAGTGGGAACCATGAAACCAAAGACCCATGAATATAGCTCACATACCAAAATGTTAATGTCATTGCCAGACCTTTGGTCCCTTTGGCAGAACTAACCAATGAACCTGGGATTCCCTCCAGCATCTTCTTTGGTGGCTTTAAGAGCTCTAAATGTAAGTCCTAATCCAGACATCTCTGCGATTGTGCTAGGGCAGATCAAACTGTAAAGTGTGAAGAGAAACAGTAACAAAACCTCCATAAATTGTTCTTATCTGTTTCATTTCATATCTGAATGCAGAATGGTCTCCACCCCCACCTTCCTTACAGTGGAGACAAGTCTACTTGGCTACCTGTACATATTCATGGCATGCTTCATACGACAACAGCACGACTTTAGCGCAATGGCTGTGAACAACAGACTTATTTTACCTTCTGTTCTCCAGTTCTTTTTAGTGGAGACTTGGGCAAATTCCTGTGGAAATTGAAAAGTATTTAGTGGAGCAAAGGCGTGAAAATAGCTGAGAACTCGGTGTTGGAAAGTAGTGTTCATAACAGCATTTGTTTGTTGCTCTCATGAGGAAATCTAAGTGCCATAAGACTGAAATGACAAGTGGATACAGCTTTGATTTTACATCCTGTCCACATAATGATAATTCCAGCAGGCACAAGGCTCCTTTATAGCAGGCAGAAACCTGCTATAAAGTAAGTCTGATCTGCTAAGATTAGAGTTTTTTAAGGTTTCTTGTGGTTGGCCATCTTGTGTCAACCTTACTCAATATTTTCAAAAGTTTCTAGTGATTTACATGTTGTGATCTGGGGGAACCAAACTGTGTAGAGAAGGCCATAAGTTTTCATGTGTGAATGAGATGAACCTCTTAAACTGAAGGGAACTGGGAATTTGTAAGTGGAAGCACCTAAAAACTGTTGATTACTTCTTAATAACTTGGTCAGCCCTGCGTATGTCTCCCCAGGAAAACTCTCCCTCAAAATGAACATGGTGGCAAAGAACTCTGGGCACAGCCTGGATGCTCGAGACATCTGCTTCTGCACAATTCACTCAGCTCAGAACTTGTGTCAAGACTCACAGAGGAAGGAATAATTGCCCAGACAGAAATGAGCCCTGGATGTGTCAAAGCAATAGTCATATACAGAGTTTTAAAACACTCTCAGGGTGGAATTTCTTAGCATGGTCCAAGGAGGTTAAACCCAGGATCAGAAGGATTAAACTGTGTAATGGAAAGATGAGAAAATATTTCAACACTACTAGGCAATAGAATATGTTCTGACAGAAAGCGATGGGTGACCTACTGCAAGGTTTCTTAAAGAGCACGCTATCCAGACCTGCCTCATTCATGGGAAGTAACTGTCCCCAGTATTCATGTTGGGCTGGCACCAATGGCAATGATCTGCCAAACTTTGGAGCATGAGACATCAACAAAGTACACCGTGATTAGCTTCCACTGGAGGTCATTAGCACGGCTCATGGGATGGAGAAATGGGTCACTCTGCCAGAGTCGTCTGATTTTCGCATGCTTTTTCAGAGCCAGTTCTGATGCTATTCAGTGTTATGACATAAAGACTATCTTTGTGGCCTTTTTGCACCACGCTGTCTTCTCTTGACATCCTGATGTGAAGAGGTAGTGTGCCATGAAGGCACTGAAACATCTTTGCATATATCCTAAGAGAGCACTACAAGAAGGTGAGGAGTCCAAAGAGACAGAATGGCTTCCAAGCTACAATGAGAGGACCTGACTCCTTGAAAAGTTTCATCTGAAAAAACAACTACCAGAGCCATCAGCTATTGCTCTTACTTCAGAGGAATTAAGCAAAGGAGTATCAAATGGGTGGTATTTTAGGGTGGGAACCCTTTAAGCACAAATTAAGTTTTCCAGAAAGTGGTGTAAGTGATGCAATAAAAACTTCTCTGCTGGTACTAAATTTGTTTGCCAGAATTAATTTGAAGGTCTTTCTTTTGGTAAGACATAAACCAAAATCCCAGTGGCCACTCCCAGTTATCCAAGTTCTCCAAAGTCTCACTTTTCTTAAGTAAAAGTAAGTGTAAGCTGGTTTCCAGGCCAAATTCTGATTCATATTCTGCCTACCCACACTTATTTTTACTGTAATTTTAACTGGACACAGTTCTTCTGTTGGATACAATCGTCCCCTTCCCTTCCTGTGCTAAACTGATGTTTGGTTATGGTTGCGAACTTTCCAACCTAGAGGCAGCTGCATTTTAGAGTGGGGTAATGCAACCCTTACATTCAGCGGATATACTATAAGTTCAGAAATGATGGCATGGAAAACACTATGTGCAGGAAACTTGCAGAGCTAACACGCAGGACTAAGCAACAATCACCTCTGAAAAGATCTATTCATCTTTCTCGTCTTCATGGGAAACACCCAAAGGGGGCAACACTCATTTGAATTTCTGTCTAGAAATTAAATCAGGGAAAGAAGGCTTCTGCGAGGCTAACTCGACTATTCCTTCCTTAAACCGTGTGCTGGCTTTAATAACCCGAGGTTCCAGAAGCTGAGTTCAACTGATGGTGAGAGATGAAAAGCTAGAGAATAGGCTCCGTTTCCTGGGAAAGTTGGTTTTGAAAGAGCAAGTACTGATGAGAAAGAGCCATTTGATTGGGATGGAGTGGGGAGGTGGAAGCAGTGAGTCACGGAGGATCAGGAACGTGAAGACAAGTAGCAGGAAAGACTCTGTCACGCTCCAATGGTCTATGTTCCAGTCCTGGACCTCCTCACATGGGTTTGGGCAAGTCATCTGGAGTCACATCTCTCAACTCCTTGACGTTAACAAATAAGATCAAAAGTGGTCACTACTCGCTATTGGAAACTAAGAAATTCTGGGACTCGAGTTCTTCCTTTTAAACACAGCATACTAAGAAGCACTCCTAATCCTTTCCTTTTTTTCCACCATCTCCTTGCCATCTTCTCTTATTTAGCAGTAATATCAAGTTAGAGGTTCATTGAGCCTCAGGCTCGTTAGGAGAAACTGAACCTCTTGGAGTTTGCCTGAACCTGCGACATACCGGGTATGATGACAGAAGCTGCCACCAGATTGCTTAGCAGCTCTTAGTACTAAGTAGAAGAAGGCTGGATTGCTGTGATGAAAGAAATTGCAAGCTAATCAGGAATAGACAGTGGGTTTGCATCAGGCAAGGGTATCTTTTGCTAAGAAAAATCCAAGAATGTTCTCTGCTATAAGGCACTGCTTTGGCCCTGGAGCAGTGGTAAGACAGCAGCTGTCATTTCCTGGCCTTACATGATATCACATGGGGCAGACCACAGAACCGCGTGGCTCCGTAATGTCCAGTAATATGTTATATCCAATGACTCCTGCTGTGAAAGGCAGTTCCAGGGATGTGAAGACACCCAACACGTTATCTTTGGTCCCACCAAATCAGAAGGCCAGATTCTTTC
>VZTV01087996.1:27517-38981 GCA_013400875.1 Anhinga rufa | reverse complement strand
GCGACCCGCGCGCGCGGCCGTCTGTCGGGGCCCGAGGCCGGGCTCGGGTCGCTCGGCCGCGCCGCAGCGAGGCACGGGCTTAAAAAAAACCCAACCAGCTCCGAGAGTTCACACGTCTTGATCTCGGGAGGGAAGGGAGTTTCTCGTCCGGCTAATTACAGGTTGCCTCGCTGCCGAGCCATGGACTCCGTATGGTTTCCTTGTGGGCGAGGAGGCTGGCGGTGACTCACCGGCTCGAGCATCTCTGACAATCCCATGCTTAAGGGAAACGTCTTTGCACCGACGCTCTGCCGTGGGAGTCGCTTACGCGAGGAGCGCGGTAACGGGACGGATCCTCCCGGGAGGCGCCGACGGCTCCCTGTGAACGGCGGGGAGAGCGCGGCTCGGCCCCGCCGCGGCGGCTCTCCGCTTACCCGTCTGTAAAATGGGCTCGCGCCGCCTGGGCGTACGCGGCGATGAGTTGTATCGCTGCCAGCAAACGCGTCGCGCCCTCACGGTGCGCGGCGGTGGAGGGGAGGGGGGGATGATTTTTGACTTTGAATTGCAGGGCTAATAAAGGCGTTATTGTTGGCTTAAGTCGCGTAGCCGGAAAAATCAAACTTGGCAGCCGGAATTCTCCGCGTCGGGTCGCTGACGACATCGAATTTCTTCCTCCTGACCCTGCTGCGCGTTTCCAGTCCTGGGCGAAGACTCATCGCAGTCCGTCCGCGCGCCGCGGTCGGGCTCTCTGGTTTGCGTTCGGTTTCTGCTGCGCCTCGCGCGGAGCTCGGCTGTTCCTGACCCTGGAAGAGCAGCGCTCTTCTGTACGCTGCGATATAAAGAGCGTGACACTCTTTATATCGCGGGAGGAGAGCGGGCTGGCCCGTTGGACTCTAAAGCATCGCGGCAGTGTTTTCGCTGGCGCTTCTCTTCATAGGGCTTAAAATAAACAAAGCCTTGCGGTGCTAATTGTGAGACTGGGATTAATAGTTTCAGGAGAACAAAAGCTGCTGCTTAAAGCAGGCGTAAAAGGAAAATAAACAGTTGGCGCAACGACTTGTGGCGCCGCAGCTTTAACCCGAGCTCCTTTCGGCCGATCGCGGGTCGTTACCCCGGCGTTGTGAGGAAAAACACTCTTTTTTTTTCCCCAAGAAATACGAGGGATGCTCTCAGTGGAGGGTGTGTTGGTGCGGCGGCTTGAGCGGCGCCCATCTGCGCTGCCTTGGTTTTTGGGTGATGTTTAACTCCGCGAACGTGCGTCGTTGCTAAAGAAATAAGCTCGTAGAGGGGAAACGGTGCGGCGGCTCACGGCTTTCGCGTTCGACGCGTGTGGAAGGGCCGTCCGTCGGGATGCTCGTTAGGAGCGCGCGACTCGGAAGAGCCACTTACGGAGCCGGGCTTTCTCCGAGAGCGTTTGTAGGGGCGAAACGCTCGTCGGCTCTCGGCGTGCGAGTGTTAGGCAAATCCCTGCCGAGGAGAGAGGGAGGCAGGGGATGCAGAGAGGAGCTGTGCGCCCGAATGCTTCCAAAGATCAGGACCGTGGTCTTCCCAGTGCCGTAATTTTTGTTGCTTTAATTTCCTGCTACGAGTTCGCCGTCTTTCTGGCGAGTCTCTGCCACTTGGCGCCGTGCGGTTGCGGCGGGATGTGACTTTGCTCTCCGGGAAAGCGCTGGAAGGGATGCTCTCTCACCCCGTCTCTCAACAAGTGCCTCCGCTCCGACGGTGCTTTCGTTAAACTCTAAACTCGTCCCTTCAAATGAGAGAAAAATAGATTTACCCGGCAGGCAGAGGGCTGCATCAAAACACTGTGGGGAGAAACGGCGCTTAATAAGGTGGCAAAATCTGCCGCGGCTTGATTTGCGGAGGTGCTCGTTACGAGCATCCCCCCGGGACGCCGGCGAGGGCGGCGAGCGCTGGGCTCTCTTGCAAACCCGGGGTTCGCGCTGGAAATAGCAGCAGCCTGATTTAAGCAGGCGAATGCGTCTCAAACTGAACTTCCTTGCGTGCAGCCGCTGAGAAAACTGTGTTTAATTTAGCCAGCTGCACAGCACGTATCTAAAACGGGACGAGAGCCTAAGACGGGCGTTCGATAATTACTATAATTCTTCGGAGTATAACCCCGCTCCTGAGAACGTCACGAGAACGGGCGCTGCTGTGCTCCTCAAATGATTTAACGGCTTTATCGAGCCGCGGTGTGAGGAAGGGCGATTTTTTTAGGAAACCTTGCTTTGTGCAATCATTTCTTCACCTTCTGGTCCTGCCGCTGCCACCGCTCCTCCCGCCGAGGCAGTTACCGCAGCCCTGCGAAGCACCGTGCGTTTATGGCCAAACTTCACAGCCCTTAATCTTTGGCCGCCGTGGGATCCTCGCCACCAGCTCCCCATCCCAGACGGGTCCCGGGCGCTGCCGCCGCCGCCGCGCCGGCTGGCCTGGCGTCTCCCCCCGGACCTGGCGTCCGCTCCCGTGGGCAGCTGATGAAGGTGGAAGCAAGGATGCCGTGAAAAGATGCCGTGCGTGCTCGATAATCGTCCTTATTAATTATTGCACTGTAATGACAGCGCTTTTTCTTTTTTCTTTCACGTAATCCACGATCCCCGTTGGGGTTTGAGCCGTTGTTTTGCCTTCGGGACCTTTTTGAAACAGAAAGTTGAGGTTTGCAATTTATCCTGAAAGGCGCAAACCCCCTCTAAAGGAGGAATTGCTAAACAAGAGCAATGAGGGTGATGTGGGTAGAGCCTGCTGCGTTTGTGTTGGAGACTGTCTCTGGCTTTTATACGGCTTTGAGGCTTCATTCCTGTGCCGCTGCTGACGTGTTCTTCAACCCAGGTTTTAGAATAATCTGGGTGTTGAAATTAGTGCGGTTGTATTTAGAGCAAAGGGAAGCAGGTGGTTGAAGCTCTGGAAAATAGGGTAAAGTTTTTATGTGAGGACAGTTAAGCGTCTGAAAATGGTCACGTTTCTATAAACTTTCGCTGCGACTCTTGCTTAACCGCTGCTTTTCTCGTGCTCCGATGCTTGAGCAACAGTGTATTTTTAAGAACGCCTTTTCCCTGCTGGAAAGAAAGCCTCCGTTTGTGGGGACGGCGGCCTGTCCTGAAGCAGCCGGACCGTGCCAGAGATCTGCAGGGGGCTTCCAAGGCCGGGGTTTCACAAGAGGGTAAACCTCGTTGAAGAGCTCCTCGTACCAGACACGAGATGCTGTAGCCCCGCGGCCTCAGGGCTGCCGGTAGCGTCCGTTCACAAACATCCCTCTCCTTGCCTCGTGCGCTGGCTTCCTTTTCGCAGCGCCCTGTCGTCGGGCTGAAGGAGTTGGCGAGCTCGCGGGTTTTCTTACACCTTCCTTTTCACCAGGAGTAACTATTTTGCTGGGCTTTGGAAACGGAGGTTCGATGACGACGATCTGCCGGTTTGATTTCTTTTTGCCGCCCTCGCTGCAGCGAGAGCTGCGTGGTCCGTCTCCCGTCTCGTACAGCACCTAGTCGGAGCTTAGCGACTATAATAAAGGTATTGGGTCAGGTCAGGTTCAGCGCGGCATCGCTAATCCCGGCTCTGTGTTTCGGCCCTTCTCGCGTGCGTTAGGTAAGCTGCCGGTGCCGGGTCAGGGGTGCAGGCTGGCACAGAGGCAGGGCCCCGCCATCGTGGGAAGGAGGAGAAAGCGAGGAACCTCCCTTGGTGACCTTCAGGTCTTGCTCGTTTGGAGCCGAGCCGCGTGAGTAGCTTCTTTTGCTCGTAGCTATTCTGATAAGGCTTCTTAAGTAAAGAGCAGGGCTTGGTCAGCTCAGGCGCGGGGCTGTTACGGCGCTGAGGTCTCGCCCGTCTCGCCTCCGGGCTGCACCCTGAACCTTTCGTTGGGGCAAGGTTTGCGTGCCCGGCTATGGGGAGAGCGAGCCGGCCCTCGTTTCCCTCTGCGTTAGGCCAAAGGGCTGCCAATTGCAGGGTTTGGGGTGGAATTTGGGGGGTTTAGGAGTTTGATGACGGTTAGGCTTGCTGCGTCGCTCGTGGGCGCTTCCCTCTGGTGGAGCTTCGCGAAGCGGGTGGCTGGCGGCGGGGAGCAAAAAGCTTCTGGTTGGGTCTGGTAAAACTGGATCTCTCGTGGATTTTGGCACCTCCTGCCCTGGTCGTCGTCTGAACGTACCCGCGGGCTTTGGAGGGTCCGGCTTTCGGAGCTCCTCCCGTCCTTTCTCTGCCCGCGAGGCTGGGACGTGGCGGAGGTGCCCGGCCAAGGTCGTGCCCTGATTTTTTGCGCTTCTGGGCCCGCGGCCCCGGCGTCCTGGCTCGGGTTCCTGCCCTTCTCAAAGTCACCCGGCGAACCTGGGGAGGAGACGTCGTAGTTTTTATGCTCCTGAAATATTCCTGGAAATACCTCTTTAAAGGTAGCAAAGGCCGCCTACGATACAGGGCTGCATGCCTGGTCGTGTTTAACGCTTAGTTTTGATAGCAGCCCTTAAAAATACCCATTTTTTTCCTCTTTCTGAAGTACATGTCCTCGGCGTGATTGAAACCGTAACAAAATATGAAAATTGGAGCCCCTCAAAATTATGAACCTGGAGCTAACGGTCCATCTTTCCTGTTCTGCGGATTGCATTTGTTTCTGGTGAAATGCTTATTTAATTAAGTGTGCTGGATGGGGTTTGGTCGGGGGTTTTTTTTTCCCCCCCCTGTTACATCCCGGAAGACGCGAGTGATGAAGCTGAGGTACGTTTAATTGTTTTACCTCGCTTCCTTTTTATTTCTTCCCTCGGTCTCTCCTAACTTGCCTGACGGAGGCAGGGCAGGGAGCGCGGTCCTGCGGTTTCTGCAGGCTGACGCGGAGGAGCTCGACGCCTCGCCGCCTCCGCCTTTGCTTCTGGTGAGTTCGTACCGAAACCGGGCAAATTTAATTTCGGCAGCGTGGCATCCTCCGGAGAGGATGGGGGACACGGGGAAGCTGCGAGTCGCTTTGCTTCTGCGTATTTTTATATTTTTTTTCTGGCTTTATTCTTGTTTTAGATGGGCGTTTGGTATTAAGTGTTTTAATTTCTGTTACAAAGGGTTTGCAGGCTGATGGGGAGACGAACTAAACCCGGCTTTTTCCTCGCTGCCCCTTTCAGAAAGGGGCAAAACCGGACAGGTTCTCATCGCGTGAAAGGACGAAGGTCTGAATTAGCGATAGGTGGAGGCATCCTTACGGTGCTTTGGGATGCACGGCTTTCACTCTCTGTTTTTACGGGTGTGGCGACCAAGCGAGAAATGCTGTTTGCGTAAGGATCGGGGCTGCTCATAGTTCAGAGGTAGGTGTGACTCACGGCTCGGTGTAATCTCGCCGCTGCGTTGCTCCATTGGAAACCTCGCTGTGCTCGCGCCCCGGTGCAAGCTGCGGGGTTGGGGCGGGGGGGGGAGAGAACGCCGATATATCGCTAAAAATCCCGGGCAGAAGCAGCCGAGAAGCCTACAGGTAACGTAATAAAATCCTGTGTGCCATCCGTGGGTGGGGAGCCGGCGAAAGCTGGAGCGTCCTGGTGTGAGGCTCTTGGACTGGTGGGGTGTTTTTGCGCATTTAAAACCCCCGCCGGCGTGAATTTATGGTAGGGATTGATTGGTTTCCGCCTCTCAAGGACCCCCGGGTTGCTCTGGTCCGGTCCCGCCTGGTCCGCCCTTTCTTCGCCGTGCTCCTTGTTAGCAAACGGGCGCTGGCTCGGAGGCTGCCTGCCGCCCCCCGCGCCGCGCCGTCGGCGCGCCCGGAGCTTAACAAACAAAATTTTGAGTACCGAGGCTGGGAAACGCGCCTACCCGGCCCAAACTCCGTTTAAAATCGGAATCGGTGCGAAGGGGTTATTTAAATGCGCTTGAAGATGAAAGCCCTCTTCGGCTGCCGATGCCTTTTATGCTGTTGACTTAAAAGCCAGAGTTTAAAAACGAGAGAGGTTGCGCGTTGGGCTTTTGACGCAAAAGGAAGCGTTTTTCCTTGGGCTGAAACTGTAAAGTTTCCTAATATAGTTTTGGTTGCTGCGTCCCGCTGCCTTGAGCGAGCAGGAAACGGATGCCCAAGGGCTGAAGGAGGACACCTGCTTCTGGCTTTCCTTTCAGCCCGACACCGAGACGCGGTTAAGGCACCTCCGAGAGCCTGGTCCCGCACCGGTGACCTGGGCTTGGCTTCCAGGACGTGAGGGTTTGTCGGCAGCACCGCCGTGGCTCTTGCCGGGCAGCTTTTATGCGGTATGGTTTTAAAAAAAAAAACAAAACAAAACAAAAAAGTAAAATAAATAAATACCGAGTTTCGTTTCTTTTTTTATTCAACCTGCTTTTGTGCCGGAACCGAAGGTTTCGCGCTGCGTTGCTGGTTTTGATAAGACTGGCTTTCAGAACCCAGGGCAGCCTTACTGTAAAAACAAGCAGAATGACGAAGGCTCCTAAATATTTGCAACCCAGAAGGCTCTTATCGGCGGCGTTGAGCGTACGGTTGGAAAAAAAAAAAAAAGAAGAGAAATCTGTGTTTTCGGTGCTTTCCTCTCGCATTTGCGCACAACCGATAAAGCAGTTACCTGGCGTGGTGCGGTGCCAAGCAGGAACATGGGAAGAGGGTTTTTTTTTGGAAGCAGAGCTCGGTACGTCACCGTAAGGTGACCGGGAGGGTTGGTCCGGTGTTGAGCCCGGTACGAAACCTCATATTTTTCGCAAAAAAAAAAAAAGGTTTTCTCGTGGGGGAGTCATCTCCTTTGTTAGCCGATGGCTTTGCTCCTTCCGCAGCTCCTAGAGGACCACGTTCCGCGAGTACGACAGCGTGTTCGGGCACGACGGCAGAACGGGGTGAAGTATTTCTAGCAGCCGTGAACTCAGTCATCCTTTCTGGACGGGACGATGAGGACCAAAACCCCCGTGAATCAGCCTGAAACCATTTGCTGCCAGTTCTGTTGAAACACCTCCGGGTCCGGCGGGGCACCCTGCTGCTCCCTCCCGAAATCCCCACGCGTGGCACCAGAGGGGCTGGGAGCTCCGGCGAGCTGATCCTCTTATCTCCTCCTTGCTTGTGTTGATTTAAGCAACACCCTGTGGCTTTTACGTTTTAGAAACGTCTCAAGGTGGAGAGCAATTTCTTAATAACCTTTTAGCTTTGTTTTGAACCCGCCTTACTTAAGACCAGCGCAGTCAGAAAGGCACCGTACCTTTGAGATCGTGGGAATCCTTCAAAACCAAGGGGAAAAGGGCGGTTAAAACGGAATTAATACGCTTCTGAACGTGGCCTTTGGAGATGGGATCGACTAATTCTGTCGGATTTAGGCGGGCTTATTTAGGCCCTTGTCCGGAGGGAGGAGCGGGACGCCCTCGCTGGGGTGGAAGCTCGGCCGCGCAGGTGAAGGCTTTGCCCCGGTGCCGGAGGTTGTCCTTGCTGCCGCTCTCCCCGGAGAGCGGTTGGCGTGAGCCCTCCCTTCGGGCAACGGCGGCCCCGTGGGTGTTTAAATCGCATTAATTAGCGGCCTGAGTCGCTCTCGGGGGCTGCTCGTGCCACCAGCTCCGACGACCGACGCAGGGGACGGGAGCTGGGAGCAGCGACAGCCGCCGCCGCCCGGCCGGTGGGGCTCCCGTCGCCTCGGGCCGCCCTGGCACCCTTACCGAGGCACCCAGCGTGTCTCCGTGGGTGCCGAGCGGTTCGTAAACTCCTGCCTTATTGTGGAGAAATGACCGCAGGCAGCGGTAAATCCATACCTTTCCACCTGACCCCATCGGGTCGTAAATAGCTTTTGTAAGCTTTGATAGCAGAAGCAGAGGAAGCTCTTTGTGGAGGGGGTTTGGTCCTGAGGCTGGCAGCGGGTCGTGCAAAAATCCGGTCCCGTGCGTAGCAAGGTTATTATTTATTAGATTTGAGCATCGTGTTCTTTTGCAGATCTTTAAAATACTTGCCAGGATCTCCGCCTCTCGCTCGGGCAAATGCACTTGCTGTTTTTTCCGGGGTTTTCCCCAAGATTATTTACGAAACGTCCAGCGTTGCCTTGGCTGGGAGGTGGAAGCTCTTCCCAAGCTTGTGGTTTTTGCTGCCTAGCACTCGGCTGTCTCCTGCCTCCGAAACAACCCTGTGAATCCTTCCAGTGTCTCACAAGGGCGAGGCTTAATGAAGCTTTTTATAGCATTTTACAAGCATTAGCTAACTAGATATTGTGACATCCCTATGGGGTAGGTGTTTCTTCGCTTACCCCGATAGAGCCGTTGCTGCCTGCGCTGGCGCTCGGGGAACCGTGTTGGGAGGGAGACGCTGTTGAAATGAGGTTCCCGATGATGCCCCGTCGTGGAGAGTGACCCGTGCCCGACGTCGTGCCGAGCCGCTCTAAAAACTCCCGGAGGTCTGGCAGCGCCGGCGTTACCCCGTGGGCGCTGGGATCGTAAGCCGGCGTCACAGAGGGGCTCCCGGAGCATCCTGAAAAAGGAGCGGCTTTTGGGGCACCTGAGGCCGCGGACGCGGTGCCGGCGGCCTGCTGATAGCCACCCCTGGAGCTCGTGTTTCGAACGTGTGCGTTTCGAAAGGACAAGGGGAACGGGAAAGGGTGAGCGCGGGTTCCGCGGGAACCACGCTGAGCTCTTACCCGGTTTCTTTATGGCACTCGGCGAGAGGCTGGGGGCGTGGGAAGGGGGCACGGCTGCCGGCCCTTGGGGCGAGGGAGGAGATGGATCAACCCTCTGAAACGCCGATACGGTGATAATGGCAAATTCTGGGGGAAAGCGTAAATGCCGAGAGCTGAAAGATGCCGGCGTTTGCCTCGAGCGTAGGCGTTCTTATAACCGGGAGGCACCACAAGTGAGCGGCACGACTCCTGCTCCGGTCCCTCGTGTTTTGCCCGCATAGTTCAACGCTTGCATCATCAGAAGAGGCGTCGGGCTCGGAGGATTCCTGACAGTCTAGGACATTGTGGTTTCTAAAACGAGGAGTCACGCGCGGTTCAAAGGCAGTATTGACACCGTTGTCGGCAGGCCGGGGCTCGGTCAGTACGGACGCGGTGGAAGTCTCCGTCCGAGCCGCCGGGTGCTGCCGCCGACACCGGGAGAAGGTTTGTTTGAAGGTTTCTTTTTCTCTTGAGCTTTTCCTCTTTGGACTCTTCTACCTTCTTTGGGTTGTTCTGTTTGTTTTTTAAATTCAGCTTCCTTGCACCGCCTTTTGCTTTGGTTTTGAGCTTGCTCCCCCTGGGCTGAGACGTCCGCGACGCGGCGTGCTTTAGGAAAACCCGTCAGCGAAAGCGGGGCTAACAAACTCTTACGGTTTCAAAACGGTTTGACCAAAAGTAGTTGGGATGAAACTCTTCCGTGAATTCCACGCTCTACGGTTTCTAGCGGAGGGCAGCTTCTCGGAGGAGGCTGCGATGAGATGGATAATCCTCATCTGTGGTGTTCTGTCGGAGCGTTTAACCAGCTCGCAGGCTTGACGGCGAGATCAGAGCAGAGGCGAACCGCGGGCGAGAAAATGTAAATGATGTGAGGAGATAACGAAGTTGCAGAACAACTCCGAGGGGGAGCGAGCTGGAAGGAAGTAACCGAGCTACTGTGCCAAGAAAATGAGGATTACAGCCAAGGACCCGAAGCCCGAAAAGCCCCGTTCCGCCGCGACCAAACCAGCGCTTCAGTCGAACCGTTTATTCCCTTGAAAGTGCAGGTTTTTGTTTGTTTGGTTGGTTTTTTTCCCCCGTATTTTAAGGTAAAGCTGGGCGGGAAGGAGAAGGAATAAATGCGCCGCATCCCTCGGTCTCGCTTCTCCTGTTTGTTCGCAGGGAGGTGGCCGAAACGCGATAACGTCTGTCCGTCGGAAATCTGGAGACGTGGCCGGGTATATATTTTGCAGCGTTTTCCCCCCCTCCCCTAAAAATATGCTGGGTGCTGCTGCGTAAACACCCACTACTGCCGTGCCAAACCGTTTTACTGACGGGGTGCGAATAACGATGTGCGACTGTACGCTTCCCAGCCGCGCCGTTATTCTAATAGAAATCGGGAGGGGTTGTTGTTTTTTTTCCCCCAGATTTCGCTGTGAAGGAGGCGCACTCGTCTCCCCCAGCCATCTCTTCTGGTCCTCTACGCAGATTTTCGGAAAGCCTCGCTCACGTGAGGCCGCAGCGAGCTGTTTTTCGCCAGGTTTTTGTTCTGTAAATCCTCCGCCGGCAGAGCTGCCTTTGCACCCGCGGCTCTCGAGGCGCGATATATCGCATTTTGCAAATAAAGGTGTTTTGGTAACTTTTTGGGGTGGGGTTTTTCCCCGCCTCCGAGTTTTGAAAACCTCAGCGAGGGAAGCGTGGGCAGCTCCCCCATGAATTAGTTGCCATTTTTTCTTAGATAAAATATCGACTATATACCGCCACGATACGGCAGGCGTATCACCTTTGGGGTCGCTCGTAATAGGCGATGCCTTCGGTCCCGGAAAGCCTTCTACAAAGCCTTTACCTGACGGTGCCCGCGAGAGCGGCGGTCGTGATTGAGGTGCGACAGTCGTGCCAAAAGCAGCGAGGAAGCCTTGCTTTTTGCCAGAAAAAAATGATGGGAAGGAGATGATAGGACCTTATCGCAACAGGAGGGTTGCTGCCGAGCGTTTCCCCCCCGGTTTTTTAGACTGTTTTGAAGCTCTGAAGAGCGTGTTTTAATTCGGAGTCGATAACGGAGCCTCGCCGGTCCTGGTCTGCGCCGGCTAGCTGTCGCCTCTCCGTAAGTTCAGAGCTTGTTGCGCCCCACGCTGTCGTCTTCCCCCTCTCGCGTCAAGGTTTTAATTATCCGAAGAGTTTGGAGATACATATTCTTGACTCCTTTTTGTACCTGGAAATGCAATTAAGGAAAACACGGCTGGTTTTCCGAAGCCTTACGTTAGCGGCTACTGCTCGACAGCCGGGTGGGGGAATTAAATGAGGAAAGCTTCGAGGGTCGGGCAAGAATTGGAAATATTTCAGGGGCGTTGGGGAGCTAGGAGGAAAATTAAGGGCATTTGGGGCTAGTGGCATCCTCGGAAGCGTGCTTTGCGGGTGTTTCTGGGCGCTTCCCTCCCGTAGCCGGGCCGCGAGCGGGGAACCGTTCTAATGAAAGTCTTTGCAAATGAAGGCAATTGGGTTTTGGCCCTTCGTTGCCGGAAGGAGGGAGGTTTGGACGTCGCCCTCTCTACGCGAGGGCGGTGGATCGCGGCGGGAGGCAGGACTCGCAAAATCCGGCTGTCGCTTTGCGCGCCACCTTGAGCGGCCGAAGCGCTCTGTACGCCCGAAGCTATGTTGGGTTTTGTTTTTCCCTGGAATAGCTTAAAATGTCAATATTTAGAAAGTAGCGTTTCCTTGTTAAGTACTGACTATGAAGTATTTCTCGGATAGCTTAAAGAAACGGGCTGTATGATCACAGAAACACCCCGGCACGCGGGATACGACGGCTTTCTTCAGTAGTTCAGATTTGTAACAGAGCCGTATAACAAAAACCGAATAAACCACTTTGCTAAACATGCAAATTCATCCCCCAAATCCAAAATATGAAAGGCGAGGCATTTTGCATCGGGGGGGGG
>VZTV01087996.1:5518-27509 GCA_013400875.1 Anhinga rufa | reverse complement strand
GGGGGGGGGGCTTTGCATCCCTTGCGGACACTCCTCCAATATTTTCAGGCAACTTGTTTTCTGACTCCCGTTGCCCTCTTTGTTTCCCATCCCAATTAAATATCGGAGGAAAGCCGGTACCCGGAGGGTTTTCTGGGTGAAGTCCGTGTGACGGCGACGCTGACCGCCGCGCGGAGAGGAGAGGCTGGGGCGTTGGGGAAGATGCAATCGCGGCTCTTCGCCATTTAATTTGCTCAATTCCTGCAGGTGTGTCCCGCAAACAGCCGCCAGCCTTGCAGAGATCGTAGAAACGACTGCTTTTCAGCCCTAAATACGTTTCCTTCAGCGCGTTTCTAGTTGCAGCGTACCTGCCCACGCGTATACGTACGCTTCTGGGGGTATTTGGGTGTGCTTGACACCTCCAGCCTTCGCTGGATGATGGGTTTGGGGTTGCGGGTCTCTTTTGGGGCTTGGATTCCCTACCTGTTACCGAGGCAGGGAAGAAGAGAGACTGTTTTCCTTGCACGGGAAAGAAAATAATAAATAAAAACTAAACCGGGAGGGAGCGAGAGAATGTTCCTCCCCTTGAACCCCGGCGATAAAGCGCTCTCGTGGTTCAGCGCCGTGTCGTCGGACCCGGAGTTTTCCATCTGTGTTTTGCCTAACATTTTTGGGCGCGCGGGAGTTGGCTCGGGAGCTGCAAATGCCATCGGTTAGCGGGTGTGGGCTGTGCTGCTGCTCTTTTCCTCCCCAAAAGCCACGCTTTGCTGCGTACGCTTATTTTTATTTTATTTATTTTTTTTTTTAAATGCCAAACCCACGAGAAGGAAGTTATCTTTTTATTGCAGCGAGTTCTCATTTAGAAACTGTTCGCTGTTGCTGTAGCTCTTGCCACCGCTTAGAAGATACGAACATCTGGCTTCTAATTAGGGATGTTCCCTACGTCGTCGGCGGGGCAAGAGCAAGAAATCCCCTGCCAAATTCTGCTGTCTGAATACGCTTGGTTTTAGGATTGCCTTCAGCCGACGATAGCCCCGAGATCGCTCCGGCGATAAAAGAATATTAAGTAGGGTTTTTTTGTGTGCATGAAGTTAATAAGAGTGTGATTAGCGAGCGTGGAAGATAATAAGAATGATATTCAGCCAACAAAGCCAGGAAATTCCAGATTAAAGCGTGGATTTGTTTAACTTGCGGCTCTTGGCGGTTGGGAGTTGCGTGCCGTTAGGGAGTTTTGCCCATCTTTAGGAATAATCCTGAAAAGAGATGGTTTTAAGGCACCAGGGAGTTTTGCCCATCTTTAGGAATAATCCTGAAAAAAGCCTTTTTTTTTTTTAAATAAAAAAAAGGCACCAGGAAAACAAACAGGTTTGTTCGTCCTCCGCAACACTGAATTTCCCTCTCCTGCTCGAGTACGGCAACACCTCCCTCCGCCAGCATTACAAATTTCCCCCCACCTCTTCTTCACGTGCCAAATTTTCAGTTCAGGATGAATGAATTTTTGCGGCGGTTTCTCTTCCTTGACAGTAGAATTTTGAGCGGAACCCTTTAACTGCAAAAACCAAATAGAAAAACAAGATCCCACACGGAGCTTTTTTGCCCCGTCCAAACTGGGGCGGACGGGCGCCGCGCTCCATCTCTGCCTCGAGGAATGCAGAAAATCAGGATTTTGAACGCGCAGCTGAGAGCACACACCTTTCTGAATCTTAGGACCTGCTAAAACTGAAGATTTACGTAATATACCTTCGGACGAGCTGGTTTTGCTCCCTCCTGGGAAGGAGATCCGCGCTGGCGCGTGTATTTTTTTTTTCTGCAAGAAGAGGAATTAGTTTGGGTTGGGTTTGTTGTTTTTTTTTTCTGCCTGAAAGGGGCTTTTTGTTTTATTTTGCATAGGTAACACCTACTAATTACAGCTCTTTGGGCTTGCTTTTCTTTCCCTTACGCACAACCTGGGTGCTCGGAAGGCTGCCTGCCCCAGGGAGGGCAGGGATGCTGAGCTCTCTTTCTGCTTTCTCACTGCTGCCGAATAAACTCGTTTCTCCTCCGAGCCGCTGGTCCGTGATTTTGGAAGGAAAAAGCTCCACCGCCTTTAAAATGAGAATTGGGGTGGGTTTTTTTTTTTCCCCTGAATTTGTTGAGCCCTCTGTATGCCCGTTATTAAGCAGAGTCGTTGCAGCCCGTTCCGGTGCGGGGAGAAAGCGGCAAAACTTATATATATATATATTTTTATTTTCCCTCTGGATTATCAATTATTTAAACAGCAGTCCCGAAACACAATTCATTTTAGCGGGGGAGGTTTATTTTCCCCCTTCGGATAGTTCCGGCCAGCTCGGAGGCTGCCTGGCCAGGCTAATTATTTTATACTTTGTAATGCGAGCTGCGCGCGTTGCTCTCGTCCCTAGATTGATGCCGAGGCGCTGATCCGGGTGCCGCCGACCCCAGCCGCCGGGAGGAATCCATGAGCGCAGGACCTCGGCTATGGACATCGTCCTGTCGGATTTTGTTCGCTCAACGGGGGCAGAGCCGGGACTGGCCAGAGACCTGCTCGAAGGTAAATAAAATAGGGAATAAAGGAAGGGGAGAGGGAGCCGGTGGCTGGTGGCGGGGGGGGCGATAAGGAAAAAAGGGGTTGCAAGAGGGGTGGGGAGCTGCTGGCCGGACCCCCGCGGCTGGTGGTTGGCGGAGGCGATGCCAGAGGTATTAAAATCGTGCCGTCGGCGACGCGGCTGGTGAAATTCCGCCTTGGTTTCTTGTTACGCGTCCGTCGATAATGGGTTTCAGACGCTCGGAAGGAAAGCGCCTCAACCAGGAGCGCGGTTTCCCTCCCTTCGTCCGCTCCGTTCGCGTGCGGTGTTCGCCGCGAGCAGAAAAACTTGAGGACTTTCATGTCTTTGAAGCAGCGACGCCTTCGAAAGGGTTGAAGGAATAGCACTAGGTGAAGGCTGCCTGTGCTTTCAAAGCAATACAGGGGTAATTATATAGGCAAAACCGTGCTGTTACTGGTATATCTTGTTCTGCTTGTGAAGGCGGGTTGATTATGCTGATATAAATTGCTGTTCTGTCGGTGCCAGTGGCTTCTCCTGGCAGAGCATCCCCTTAGAGCCCCGTTTACACCCCGACGCAGGAGGCTGCCTGCCGAACAGGATCGGTCGGTTCAAGGTGATGGAGAGTGGCGAGATGCTCGGGGACTTGAATGCGAGCATCATCCGCGTTCAGTCGGTTTGCTTTTAAAGGGGCACGCTGGCCCTCGAGAGCCTCCGCACGCCGCGCTGGCAGCTTTCCGGCGCCCTACGTCCTTAAAAGAGCACGTATGTTTGCCCCAAAATATAGTATAATATTGGCTTTCTCAAAAACTCCGTAAGGCGGGGAAGTTGCTCATTAGCGGGCGCGTTTAGTTGAAGGCTGCAGGTAACTCTCTTCACCCTGTGCTCATAGCGATGGGAAGGGTAGAGGAGAACGGATACCAGGTCTTAATTTTGGGGCTGTAAACTTGCTCGCGAGCATCGCCTGCGGGTTAAGGTTGACAAAAGGATGGTGAGCAAATACCGGCATGTGTTGTAACGCCGGAGGACAGAAAACGTTGCGTAAGAAGCGGGGCGGTTTGTACGTAATTAACCAATCTGTAATTACAATGCAAGACCCTACGTGCTGCGGTTCCTCCTATCGTCCTTTCCCTTGTATAATACAGGTCGTTTTTGTTGCTGCTTGAACCCGGGACTAGCTGACGCTCCTAGAGCATCCGCACCAGCGCCCCGGCTGCTGCCGCGCCGGCTGCTCTACCAGTAATGAATTCAAAGCCCCAAAACTGTTGCTATTACCTGTGTCTTTAGGCAATTTGCGCCACCACCCGCTTGGCTTCCAGCTCTCTCTCGGCGCTCGCAGCACCGATTCATCGTTTTTTTTCCTCTTCAAAACTCCCGTTAGCTTTGCCGGGGGTTCAGGGCTTCAGCCTTTAATTGTTACAGCCAAGCGTCGTCTCGGCGGAAGTCTGGCGAGTTGTGGGTTTTGTGGTGTGTTTATGTGCTGGTTTCGGGGTTTAAGTTGCTTTGTTTCATGTCAGGATTGCTAATATTATCTTTCGGAAAAAATATTTAGGCTGGCGATAGAGAAGGTTAAAGCAGATATTCCTTCAGGCTCTCCCACTCGGCGCACGGGTTGATTTATTTTGACGACCGTAGTTTTAGCTCGTTTTCCTGACGTGCTGCTGAGTCGCTGCCGTATCTCCTGCAGCCTCGGTGGAGTTGACAAGTCCAGGGCTGGAAAATGAGGGGAAAACACAGAGATTTTGGGGGGCGTATTAGCAAAAGCAGTCAGATAAAATAGATGCCTAAAGTGAATTATTCAGATGCGAAGCTTGAGGGCGGTGCGAGCGATGTCGGTCGGGTTTTCTGTCTGTGCTTTGAGTTTCATGCACGGAACGTCAGGCGAAGCCGCTGTCTGGTGGCATCAGCAGGTCTCCTGAATGATGCTCTTCCCCATCGTTCTGCCCTTCCAGCACTGTTGGAGACCCATCGCCTCGACGGCAAAGGGTTTCAGCGTACAAATGCGCACAAAGCTAAAGAACCGGGGGGAGACGGGGGCTTATTAATCGGCGGAATTGTTTAGGTTCTGCTCTTCGAAATGGTCCCGCGTTCTGGGGACGAGAGGTTGGGCCGCGGGGTCTCTCTGTGGTTGAACTTCTGGCTCGTGGCGTCCCCAGGGGACACCGGTTTTCCTGCCGGAGGAGGGAACCCCCCCCTTTTCTCATCCAGGCGCCAGCGAAACCCGCTCTGTGCAAACGCTTCCCGGAACGCTTCTAACCGCCTCGCTCGCGTTTGCAGAAAAGCACCGTAGTGCCGAGTCCATCAAAGCCGCCCTTGCCGGGTGCTTGCAGGTAACTGGGTTGTCGCATCGCGCTGGGATTTACGAGTCCTTTCCGCTGCCGTCGTTTCACGCTGGAAAATTGGAAATTCGCTGGAAATTTGAAATCCTTTGGAAATTTGGAAAACCAGGAGCTGCTGGCGGAGGTGGTTGGGAAACGCAAGGGGTCGGTGCCGCTAGTGTGTCCTCCTGCCCCTGCCACGTTAAAGCAAAGAGTGACGCGCCAGCAAATTTCATTTTAATCTGATGGGTCATTCTCATTCCTGATTCATGATTTCATTTAAAAAAAAAAGGGGGGGGGGGCAAAAAAAAGATCCCCCTTGACTCAAAAGGTAAAGGTTAAAATGACTTTCCGTTTGGAGTCAATCATTAAATGCTGCAAATTATATCTCTCAAAAGAATTTAAATACTTGAAGCGTATTTCCTTTAGGGAATTAGACATAATGACTTCTTTTATTGTCTGCGAGCTGTCATATAAACCCATCGGCGGTTTATATCTTTCCTGTAGTGGAGTTACTATATATAAAGTTGCCGTTCTTTCTACGGGGTCTGCTAACGTGCTAATTTAGGAGCCTACATCAACCGCATTCATTAAAAAAATCATCACAATTTTCCCAAATGTAAGCCACGTGGTAGATTATTTTTGCTACGTATTCTTGCCTTCGGAAGACAGTGGCTTCTAAAAGGTCAATTGATTGCATGCTGAAAGACTTCAGCATATTAATATGTATTATGTTCTTGCAGCTTGCTGGGTAGCGTTAAAAGGAAACGGAACTGCTTTAAGGATTCACTCAACTCCACGAAATTCAGGCTGTTTTGCTGCATAATTTATCTGGCCAGCACTGACACGAGCCTGCTGAAAAGGCTTCTGGATACCGCCCAGCCCGGCTGGCACCTCGCTTGCTTCTATAGTTTGGGCGTCATCTCAAAAAGAATTGGGTGGCCGTCTCTTAAACCCTGCAGAGAGATTTAAAAAAAAGTCGTATTTGGGAATCATCGGCTTTTGAAGTTGCGCGGTTTTGCTCGAGCGCTACCGTGCGACGATGCGGGGGGTGAAGGGAGCTGGAGGCTGTTAGCTTCGTTAGCAAAGAAGCGCTGCCCGCGTCGCGATGCGATACCCTCACGGCGCTTGGACAGTTATAAAACAAAGCGCTTGGTGTGACCCGAAGCAGTTGGCCCTTGGGTTTATAGAGGTGTTGGTGGACGGGACGCAGCCTGACCCTCCATTTCCCCTTCCTAAAGGCAAAATTATGCTTACTTTACTCCAGTGCCGTGCTCTGTGCTCAGCCTATGCTGTTACAGTGACCCTGCCCTCCTTCAGTTTACAGCCAGGAATCTTCTTCTGGCAAAATTATATCTCAGGCTAGATATAGGGAGGAAACTCTTTACGCCGAGGGCGGTGAGGCACTGGCACGGGCTGCCCAGAGAGGTGGGGGATGCCCCGTCCCTGGAGACATCCAAGGCCAGGTTGGACGGGGCTCCGAGCAACTTGGTCTAGCGGAAGCTGTCCCTGCTCAGGGCAGAAGGTTGGACTGGATGGCCTCTAAAGGTCCCTTCCGACCCAAAGCAGTCTGTGTTTCTATGAAAACTTGAGCTCTTTGGACCTCCGTTTAGGTTTTGCAGGCGTCCAGCATCCAAGAGCTCCCTCTAAGCTCCGCGCGCTCGAGGTGTAAACCATCCGTCTAACCTGCGGCAGAAGAGCCAACGCTTTCCGGGCACTTCAGGTTCACGGGTCTCTCTCTTCCAGAAATGCAAATCCTGGCCAGAAATAGAGCAGCCAGCTGAACGAGCGGTGCTGCACCCTGCTTTCCTCCTTGTTTCTGCTAGGCAGCCTTCACGCTTCATGATAAACCGCACTGGTTTTAGTTTCTAGTGCGGATTTTTTTAGGAACTGCCTTGGTTTCTTTCTCGTGTGACGGTGACCACTGTTGGTACCTTCCCATCCAGGCAAGAACTGGGACCTGAGCGCAGCCCTGAGCGACTTTGAACAGCTGAGGCAAGTGCATGCCGGCAACCTACCCCATTCCTTCAACGAAGGACGCAACTATAAACCCCCCGAAAAAGAAGCAGCCCGGCCCGGGCGACCGCCGCTCCAGCGGCAGGATGATATTGTGCAAGGTCAGTGTCATCCGGCGGCTTCCAGATAGCCGAGGCACAAAAATGATACGGATCGATGAAATCTTTCTTTCTGCTGCCTGAAATATTTACACGCTGGAGGAGCAATCCAGCCACTTGCAACCAAAAAAGCACTAGCCGAAGGCAGCGATTTAACAATTGCTTCTGCGAGGTTTGCTGCTTCTGCACCGTTCGGGAGCTTTTTAATCTTCCTTTTCTTCTCAGAAAAACGCCTGTCTCGAGGCATTTCCCACGCCAGCTCGACCATCGTCTCCCTGGCCCGTTCCCACGTCTCCAGCAACGGCAGCAGCGAATATCTGCTGGAGATGCCCATCTGCACCTTCCAGCTGCCCGACCTCACCGTGTACACCGAGGACTTCCGCAGCTTCATCGAGCGAGACCTCATCGAGCAGTCGATGCTGGTGGCGCTGGAGCAGGCTGGTGAGTCCTTTTCTTTTTTTTTTCATTTATTTTTACTGCTAAAACAGTGCGGCGGCGGCGGTTTTGCAGCGGTACAGCGGGAGCGAGCCCGAGGCCGCGGAGAAGCCAGCGTGTTGCAAGGACGCGTATCCGATATCCCTCTTTATAGCGCGGTGCAAGAGTTGAGTGAGAGCCTGCTTCACTCTGCCTGCAGACGCTGAATGTAAATAAGCTGTGGGTGTCATCATCACCCATGCGGCTGAATGGTAACGCTCGAAAAAATTGTATTATCTCACCCCCTGAGCTTCCCTGTGCCCTGCACCGTCCCGTCAGCCTGACCGAGAGACGGGGAAGGCAGAAATCCCTGCGTAACGCCAGCGGTAGCTCATCACCGCTGACAAATATTAGAAGCGATTACAAACATTTTAGATGGATGATGCGTTTTATACGCTGCTTCAACGCAGGAAAACGCGCCTGCCGGCTTTCTGCGTGCCTGGAGAGGAACCACCTTAGGAGTGCAGATGGATTTGTGTTCCAACGCGCTGGTTTCCTCCTGAATAGCTGCTAGGTGATCTGTAAATAAGATTTAGCTGGTGAATGAACGGGACCTCCGTGCTGGCAGAGAAAACCTAGTGGGTGTTACCAGGACGGCTTACGTGGGGTGTGGGGCAGGACACCGGGCAAGATCTCGGGAGCCTTTACACCCCTCCTTTGTTTCTGTCGCTGATGCACATAGCTAGAAAACTGCTCCTTCAGAGGTAACGTATATTCTTAATGACAAATTTTAGCCCTCTCCTGCTCAAGTGTTCCTGTAACAAACATTCTCGTGTTCTGGAGATGAGCACTTGATCCGGGCGATCTCGTTACGGCAGCATTGCCGTTCGTCGGCGGGGAAGCTGTCGCGTCTCATGCAAATAAAGCACCCTGATCTACACGTGAGCAGAGGCGAGGGGTGTTGGATTGCTGGGACGCAGCAAAAACTCCGGGTGAGGGGACTAGGGGCGGCTGTGCTTCTTCACCCGTGTGCTAGGGAGGCTTCCTGCTGTGCCGAGACGATGTTAACATTAAGTAATTGATTTTTAGAAAGTGCCTCTTGAAGAGTAAAGTGTATCTGCGTTATGTGTGTGGCTCTGTTATAAATGGGTGTTTATCTTTAATAAAGGGCCGCGCTGCGTATATAAAATATTCCAAGCTTAATTTGAAGTAGGGTTTTGAGCGTGGTGCTGTGATCTACGGTGACTCCCGTTATTAATTCAGTATGTGCTGTCCTTAGGGGATTAGGCAAATATTTTATAGACCAATAAATGTCCAGATACTCTTCTCCTTCTATCCAGAGATCCCCTTACACCACTGTGGCAGAGTAAGTGTGCTTTAAAGTGGCTGTAAATCGTAATGACATCCTCTTGGAAAGCTTTTAACAAGCTCGGAGCTGCATGAAAAGGTCTTGGTGGAGCTGAAAATTTGGCCCTTGCTGCAACCTTCAGCATTCTTTGTTACAGACCTAAATGGATTAAGCCTTGCCCTGTATTTTGAAGACACAGGCTGTTTTTTCTCGTTGCACACATGGAGGAGCGGTCGGCGGTGCCTTGCCCAAGGCTATTGGGGAAAAAAATCAGGAAGGACTGAAAGAAACCCCCGGGTTTGATGACTTTGCCTTGGCTCCAAGGTCAGGCTTTCTCCCCAGGGTCGGGGACACGGTGCCAAGCACACCTTCAGAAGTCCCCCAGCGTATTGGCAAGAAACCTCCTGCTTCGCGCTTCAGACTAATACTTCATAAACGTCTGTAGGGTGGACTGTTAAAAACTGCTGAGCTGAGGGATCAGCGCGCTTGCTTCGCTGCGGGAAAGGCATCGAAGGAACGGCAAACAGGTTCCTCCTTCTTGGGGTGTAAACGTCCCGCGTCTCGGAGCGGGCAATCAAAGAAATGGTAATGCATCACCCGGGTTTTGAGAAGCTTTTCAGCCCGGGTTTAGCCCGTGCATGAGCGGAGGCACGTGTGTACACGCACCCCCCTCCGTCTTACCTACCTGGCATCTGACTCGCAAATATTTTCACCCGTAAGTCATTGGCTGGACTGGCTCCCTTAGCAGGAGCTCACGGTGAGCTCACGTCTGGGTCCACCTTGCTCCAAAAGGCAGGTGAAACCTTCTCACAAGTTGGGTGCTGGGCTCTGCCGACTCTCTTCCTGCCGGATCGCTGCCCGCGGCACAGGACCACTGCTGCGATGCCTTCGGCCTCTCCGCTGTCATCGGCGCGACCGGGAGGCTGAGCCTGCGCTGCCGAGGGAGGTGTCCCCGGCTGCCGGGAGGAGGAGGAGGACCGAGCTCTCGGCGAGACGCGTGCCGCCGTGGGCCACGTCGTTCCGCCGGCAGGGCGGTAGCAGCGTTGGTTGGAAGCCTTCGGTTGCCGTCCTGCCCGCAAGGTGGGAGAAGGTAGCTCCCGATGTGTCGACGCACTCAAACGAGCTCTTGGTGCTGCCAGGTCCCGAAACAAAGATGTTTTCTGCAGGTATTGTTTTTCCTCAAAGAGAGAGGCTCTGGATTAGGTAAGGAGACTACAGATGAGTTATCTCATTTTAAATGGATGAAATGAGCTTGCTTCGGCGTAGATGCCACCTTTTTTTCTAGCTGCTCTCCTTTTTTGGTCTCATTCTTAAGCCTGCTTCTAGGTGGGAGGTGAATCACCTTCACCGGTGATTCACCGCCAGCCTGCAGTCGCTGCGCAGAGGTCGTGGTGGGTGTTCGTGTTGGGTCTGTCACGTCAGCCCGAGGAGCACGAGGCCAGGTCACCCCTGGGAACGCTACCTTCCTCACGCAGAGAGGATGGCCTTGTAATTACGGCGCTGGATTCCCTGGTAGCCTTAGGGGGAGCCGTTTGGTTTTTCAATGAGTCAATCCTCGTCTTCGGGCTGGGAGGAGCACCATCTTCGTTCCTCCCTGGTGCCGTGACCTATTTAGGCGGTTCCAGTTAGAAGAAACGACGGGTATTTTACCAAGCGCACGCCTTCGTGTGCAGGTTCCTGATCTCTGCTGGGACAAACAGACGGAGCAAAACCAGCCGCGGGGCAAAACTGGACCCTGTAAGAGTCGTGGTGCTGGATGCAGAGGAAGGCGCTCGGTGCTGGTGGACGCCTCCGGATGTGCACAAGAGCTGTCGCCGACCTCGCTGCTCCAGCGACGGTTGTGGGAAGATCCCTGGTGCTCTTGAATCCGGTCACCTTTCTCACAGAGCTTTCAGGGCTTGCTCCGAATAACCACGTGCAGAGAAATGTGTTGTTTTAAATACTTGGAGGTGGCCTCTTGGCCTTGATAGGAACAAAACACTCGGAGAAGGGTTTGGGGAATGCGGTTTCTTTTGAGATGACTTCCCTTGCGTAACTAGAAGTCTGTACAAATTGCTCTGCCTGCCTCGCCGGGGATGTGCGCGGCACGGCGTGACCGCACGCTGCTGCAAATAGAAATGCCTCCCCGAGGTGTGTCCCCTCCGAATGGGACCTGACTCGGCTTGACGAGAGGTTGCACAACCTCCAAAGTGCCGGCCGGAGACTCAGCCTCCCCTGACTCGCCCTGGCCGTTGAAAAGAGCAGCGAATCCTCCAGGAGCGACGTGAAATGGATTAAAAAAGAAGGAAATAAAAAAGGAAAAGGCGGCCTAGCGCTGCCTACGGTAGCGTTACGGTTTGGTTAGCTTTCGTGAGACGCTGTTTTGCTGCTCGGTTCGTTCCTCTGGCCCCGCGCCACTTGGCGCAGGCTTGCGCCTTCGCCGTGCCAGGAGCTATATTGAGTGAAAATAGCCGGCTTTTCCGAGCAGAGCTATTGTCCCGAGGCTGTGTACTAAACACTTCTCAGCTCCGACGGGTTCCTTTCCTGATGCCAAGAGGAAAAAAAACAAAAATTACCCGCCTGGCGTTGCAGTTAGCTCTGCGTTTTTCTGTTTTCCTGTGTTTATCAGTGTTTAAAACCAAGTTTTTCTGTATTTAGCTCTTCTACAGCTGCTGTTGCTGAGGTTGTGCAAACAATTTCAAGAAATCCTGTGTTTGAGAGCCGGGGTCCCTGGCAGGGGACGGCGCTCGGGAGCGGGGAGAGGTTCGTTAGAAATGCTGGGAAAGGGCTGAGTTTCTGCAAGAGCAATTGAAATGCAACTTGTTGGAAGCCTGAACAGCGTCTACCGGCCAAAAAACTGCCTGTTGCATGGGCCGGGGCTGCAGAAGAGCTACTGGAAAAAGCGGCAGCCAAGGGAGGCAGCGCCTGGTTTTGAGGGCATGGCGGAGTGAGGCGCGGGCTGGGTTGTAAGTTCAAAGTCCTAATTCAGCCCGACTTCGTTCCTTTGATAAATGTTTAACCTCCAGTCGCGCTGTACTTGACTGCAGCGTGCGTGTTAATTTTTTCCTAGCTTCTATTTTTAGATGCTCTTGACTAGAATTACTACAAGGGCCTTATATTACCAAAAAGCTGCTATTTTTAAACGGCGTAAAGCACCCTCAGTTTGCATTTTCACTTGTAAAGCTGCTGGGGTTGGCAAAAGCTCCCGAGTATCGTACCTAAACCAGCGAGCAGGGGAAAAACGACCGACGTGAGAACGGTTTAAATAGGACCGATTTGGTTACAAGAGGAAACGAAAAGTTGGTTATTAACTGGGAAAGTTGCTGGGCACCGTTTGTGACGGGCGCTTGGGGAGGTGTTTTCAGCCTGATGGGTTTTGGGGGGGTTTGAAATAAGTAGGGTGGGAGGAGAAAGGGATAGGAAGAGAACCCTGGTGTGGGTTAAAGCCCTAGCTGGGCTGGCTCCTATTTCTAGCTTTAATTCTAATTTGTGTGGCCGTAAGATGAGCCTGGCCGTTTCCCTGCGTCCCCATGAAGCCGTTGTAACTCCAGTCTCCCCTTTTTGTTGCCTTATTACCATCTTGACTCCTTCCTTCCCCCAGCCGCGCGATGGGCCTACAGCTTCTCGTCTCTTTTTAGGTGCTCCCCTGCAAATTAAACCGGTTTCCATCCTCGACAGCGGTTTTTGAGGGGATGAACGCGTGCACCAGTCCCACGCTGTGTAACGGGCCCCGTTTTCTTGCTCTCAAATATTCCCACAGGTCGTCTGAACTGGTGGGCGAACGTGGACCCCAGCTGCCAAAGGCTGCTTCCCCTGGCCACCACGGGTGATGGGAACTGCCTGCTCCATGCCGCCTCCCTGGGTAAGGGCTCGACTTCATTTACGGCGGGTGAAATAACCAACGGGTTCCCTTCAGACCTGGTGACGTGCACCGTGCCGGTGCCGCCTCCCTCCTCCGGCTGAGGCTGGGGAAGCGGCTCTGCTGGGAGGAGAGCCCAGGACCATCCTTTGGGAGCGGGACCGAGCCTTTCCCATCCGTTCCCACGGGAAACCGGGATACCGCTGCTCATCCCGGCTGCCGTGCGAGCAGCCGCGACCCTCGGGCTCCGCAGGAGAGGAATGGGTTGAAGGAAACAGGCTGCCAACAGCTTGTGTACTTCTAAAATGCCTCTCCCCGTCCATTTGGCGAGCTTCCCCGTGGCTCCGAAGGAAACGTGAAATAACAGAGCCGCCCCTTCCCTCCTCTTGCACGTTGAAGTTCCAAGGGCCCAGGTTGGACTTTATCGTGCCAAGTGTGGCCATAGTAAATCTTCTGAGGTTTCCAGACTCTTAAATCAGCAGGGTTTGTGTGCTTCCTTTGTATTTTTGCCCCAGACACGGTGAAACCGCAGTCTCCTGTAACCCGGTCTCATTTTCCCATCACATGTTGATGTAAAGGAGCGTTTGATTTTGTGAACAAATATTCCGCTGCATCCGTGAGATGCCTGAGTTGAACGCAGAGGTGGCAGCATCTCCATTTAGCTGCATGAGAACTTGCTGCAGGTGGAAAGCGCGGGCTTTGAACCAGGAATTTTGTTATTTAGATGGAGAAACTTGCATTCCTCTGCCTCTGTTTCCCGATTTACCCGCTTCCCCTGGTCGTGGCAGGTTGTAGGACCCTCAGCGGATCGACGGGGCGATGCCAGCTGCCGCTAATCCTCTGCTGCCGTTTCTTTTTCCCCCCCCGTGCAGGTATGTGGGGTTTCCACGATAGAGATCTCATGCTTCGCAAATCCCTTTACACCTTGATGGATAAAGGCGTGGAAAGGGAAGCCCTGAAGCGGAGGTGGCGTTGGCAGCAAACGCAGCAGAACAAGGAGGTAGGAACCAGACCGAACGCCATCCTCTCTGCGGAGGGGAAAGTCTGGGTAAAATATCCCACGGGTCTGGGAGGTGCTTCCTATCGTGATAAAGTCTGTCTTGAATTTTGCGCAACTCCCTGGCTCGCGGTACTCGGCTGTGCCACGGTGAGACGTATCCTTCAGTCCAAGCTGCGGCAAAAAATTCTCTTTACTACAAGGTAGGAAAATTCTTTATTAGAGCTGTGCTGTGCCCAATGTTGATGGGAAAACGAATGTCACCTTCAGGCGTTTAAGATCCACGAGGATGCGATGGCTGTGCTGGGCTTTTAAGAGGAAAAGCGACGCTGTGGCGTAGGTCCCTCCGGCGATAAGGATCAGTGAGATGCGCCTCGGTCGAAGCGCGGAGCAAACTCCTCCGCCAAAAAAGGAAATTCATGAACTTGCCACGTTAAAGGCTTTTCAGCGCTGTGACACAGGCTCCCCCCAAAGCAGGGACGTGACTTTGTCAAGGTGGAAAGTTCCCAGCTGTCCTCACGCGGCGAGAGGCGCGTCGAAATCTTTTTGTGAGCAGGGTAAACTTTTGTTTCCACCTGATGCTTGAAAGACGTTGTTTACTCTCCAGCTTCCTTTTTATTTTTGGAAGGGTACAAAGATTCCTATCCTGACAGTTTGAAAAAAAATACATATTTCCCTGCTTGAAGTAGAGTAGTTAATAAATAATCTGAAGTTTTAGTGCTATTAAAAGCATGTTTTTATGCATCTCTTTAAACTGCCTGCTCCCCATTAGCTGTCAGCAAAGTGCAGTGATTTGCAGATCTTAAAAGGACTTGAAAATACTCAGGGTGTAGGATGTGGTAGTGTCATGCCCTGGTCGTAGTCCTCGGCGCAAGCCGAAGGAGCTTGGCAGTAGATGTGGGATGTGGATAGTGCCACGGTCCAGGAATTGCAGGTACCGCTTAAACAGTTGGCTGGAAGTGGAGGATTATGAGCTCCTCCTTTCCAAATAAGCTCTGAAAGAAACAGCCCACGGTGATGGATGTTGCTCTGAATTCCACACCCCGCCCTGGGTGCAATATTCTCCTCCCGTGCTTTGCTTCACGAGCTTTAGATCAGCGATGAAAGGATTCGCGTTGACGACTTAACGGGGAGTGGAGAAACTTTTAATTAATACCTTACAGAGCAAAGCGGAGAGCTGAACGTGCCACCGGTTACTTCTGGTGCGTGCGGCTTGAAGGTTTCCTTGGTGGCTTTGAGGACTTGGGAGGTTGTGTTTGGATGCTGGAGCTCCGAGTATGGAGCGGGAGGAAGGAGGAGGAGGAGGAGGGTAAGGCTGCTGCCCTTCCCGTTGCGTTTCTCGGCTTACGACCTGAAATACAGCAGGCTTGACCGTAGCTTTTTGTGTTTTGAGGTATTTCTCCCCTTCCTCGGGGTGAATATGGCTTCTGGCGCCTTTCAGCTCTGGGATTGAAAGCTTCTGAGTTAAGGTGTCGTTCCCGAACCTAATACTCGACGCTGGCTTTATGACGGAGGGTGGTTGTCCCAAAGGCAGCGTATTCTGTCGATAGGCTGCTGTGGGACGGCGGACGGCTTCAGAGCATCGCGGCTTCTCAAGGCTGTGCCCTGCGTGGGCTTCCCTTGCGGCGCCCGCTCGGCGGAGCGCCGTTTCGGACCGTGATGCCTCACGTCGCGCGTGGTGCGATTGCCGAAGGGGCGTTTTGCAATCGTAATGTAAGGAAATGTGAGTAAAACGGAGGTTTGCCCTGTGTTGCAATACCAAAGCGGCCCTTGAATTGAATGTTTCTGGATGATATGGCCTCTTCCGGTGTGTTTTTTGACGGAAAATAAATTCTAAAGGCAAACCTGTATTTTAGCTAGTCCAGTTATCTGTCCCCCTGTCGCCGTCGATAGATTATGTCATCTTTAATTCTGGAAAGATTTAGTGTAAGATTAAAGGTTTCCTCTCAGTCTGTGGGTTGAAATGTTTACTTCCACCCCGCAAAAAGGCAAGCTTTCATTTCAGGCAGGTTATCTCCCCGGCTGGCTTGAGAACGCAGATTTGGAAGCGTGCACTTTTTTGCATAATACATTGATAATTTTAGCCCGACTCCGTAGAGAAGAGCTGTGGCTGCGTGTATAAAACCATGCTGCAGAGGCTGGAAAGTATTGACTTTGAAGATTTTTGTGTTTTATTTGCCGTTTTCCAGTCTGGTCTTGTTTACACCGAAGAGGAGTGGCAGAAGGAGTGGAACGAGCTGATCAAGCTGGCATCCAGCGAGCCTCGCGTGCACTACGGCACCAACGGGGGCGGCTGCGGAGGGTACGTGGAGGGGACCGGATTAAAAAAAATCATAAGTCTAGATGTAAAACACGGCTAATATCTTCCTTCGACGTACAGCTCAGGATAATTCTCAAGGGCAGGTCAAGGGACAAGGCTGGGGGTTGCTGCGTTGGTCCGGCTTCTGGGGTTTTAAGGGGAAGGGTGAAGGATCACAAGGATCGAGAGGGCCGTAAAGCACCACGGGAAACGATTTAAATGCTACACGACCCGTCTTGTGGGGTAACGCACACGCTGTTTAACAGAAAACTAATCTTTGCTCGTGTCCGTCATGTTGATGGCTCCGAAGCAGAGCAATAAACAAAAGCTGAGGATTTCTGCAGCGCTCGCGTTGTATTTCCAGGGCGCTTTATCGCCGCAGCCGTCCCAAACAAACACCGCTTTGGAAGCTCTTTAGATAAGAGACTCCCAGAAGTGCCAGGCGGCAGCGTGCTATTTCCTGGATACAACCCGTGTCTTGGAGATCCCAAAAAACGTCCCATTCCATCTAAAAATCTCAAGTTAGAGCTGAGATCAAACTTAATGCTGTTGGCATGTTCGGCCTCTGCCGGACTGCCTATAAAGACCTCTTTCTGGTTTTAAAAGCAACGATTAAATAATCAAGTAGTGAAAAGGAATTTCTTTCTCGTTTCCCAAAGTGTCGAAAGCTCGGAAGAGCCAGTGTACGAGAGCCTGGAGGAGTTTCACGTTTTTGTCCTTGCCCACGTGTTGAAGAGACCCATAGTGGTGGTGGCAGACACGATGCTGCGGGACTCGGGGGGAGAAGGTAAGAACCGCACTCTTTAAATAGTCTCTATGAATTATGCATGCGTGGACTGCCTGTTTCCTCTCGGACGCACGTCTTCACGGGGTGTTTTTGCCCAGTGAAGCTGGATCTTGAATCGGAGAGCAGAGCGCGGGGCGCACTGAACTGCTGCGGGGTGCTGTGGGTGATTCCCACAGAGGGTACGAGACGCACAGCTCAGCATCGCGCTCTGATCTTTTGCTGTTTCTAAGAGCACCCACGTGATGGGGTTGTGTTTTTTTTTCTACCTCTTTTACCCCCACACGTGTGTGTAGAGATGGGAAATTCCATTCCCTGCATGTCATATTTTCCACTAGCAGACTTAATTTCCTGTCAGAAAAGATTAATCAATTACCATCATTCTGTGTGCAAATTTTAAGTTGTCTTGTGGAGGAGTGAAGAGGGGGTTTTTTATATAGAAAATACAGGTTCATTTTGCAACTGGGTTCCTCCCGATGTAAAATAGATGTCTATTTTGGGTTGGGTTTTTTCTTAGTGGCCCTCGAGCTGACGGATAATTGCAGGTGAAACCTTGAATGAAGCAAACAGCTCGTTCTGGAACGGTTTCAGTATAAACAACTCTCAACTCTTTAACCTATTGTGAAAACTAACCACCCTAATTTCTTTCCAGCCTTTGCCCCTATTCCCTTTGGAGGGATCTATCTTCCCCTGGAAGTCCCAGCCAACAAATGCCATCGTTCTCCGTTGGTATTGGCTTACGACCAAGCCCACTTCTCTGCCCTGGTATCCATGGAGCAGAAGGAACCCACAAAAGATCAAGGTAGGTGATTTATACCAGAACAGCATTTAGAGCAGCCTTACGGAGAAGGGCTTGGGGGTACTGGGGGGTGAAAAGCTGGCCAGGAGCCGGCAATGTGCGCTGGCAGCCCAGAAAGCCAGCCGTGCCCTGGGCTGCATCCCCAGCAGCGTGGGCAGCAGGGCGAGGGAGGGGATTCTGCCCCTCTGCTCCGCTCTCCTGAGACCCCCCCCGGGGCCCTGCGTCCAGCTCTGGGGTCCTCGGGACAGACACGGACCTGTTGGAGCGGGCCCAGGGGAGGCCGCGAAGATGGTCCGAGGGCTGGAAAACCTCTGCTGTGAGCATGGGCTGAGAGAGCTGGGGTTGTTCAGCCTGGAGAGGAGAAGGCTGCGGGGAGACCTTATTGCGGCCTTCGAAAGATGGGGACAGGCTTTTTGGCAGGGCCTGTAGCGATAGGACCGGGGGTGATGGGTTTAAACTAAAAGAGGGGAGATTCAGCCTAGATAAAAGGAAGAAATTCTTTACGCTGAGGGCGGTGAGGGCACAGGCACCAGAGAGGGGGTTGATGCCCCATCCTTGGAGACATCCAAGGCCAGGTTGGACGGGGCCTTGAGCAACCTGGTCTAGTGGAGGATGTCCTTGCTCAGGGTGAAGAGTGGGACTGGGTGGTCTTTGAGGGTCCCTCCCAACCCAAACCCTTCCACGATGGTCCTGTGAGCCCAAGGATTGGCAGTTGCTGTGTGATTTGGCATGACCCCAGTTGCCATCAGAGCTGATGCTCGGAGGCCAACGCGAAAAGGTTTGTCCTTTCGGGCGTTAGAAGTGGGCTTTCTGTCCCTCGCGCAGCTGTGATCCCCCTGACGGACTCCGAGCACAAGCTGCTCCCCGTGCACTTTGCCGTGGATCCCGGGAAGGAGTGGCAGTGGGGGAAAGACGACAGTGACAACGTCAAGCTGGCCAGGTTGGTTCACCGCAAACCGGAGCGGTCGCAGCTGGAGGGTTCGTTGCTCTCTCCCCAGCTGGGAATTTCTTGTGTCTGGGTGGAGGTCGTACTCGGGGTGTGAATCTGTTTGGTGGGGATGGATCGGCTTTTTCTTCATTCTCTTCCGATGCCCCGATTTCGGTACGTTTTGGGTGGGATCGTGACACCCCATCAGCTTCATTCCCACAAGGTAAAGAGGTGATTGCTCCAAATCCTAGCGCTTCAGACTAGGCGTAGCTCAGAAACGAGAAGCCACAGAGGATTTACACCCCCAAAAAAAAAATAAAAAGGTGTATTTTTCCATTCCTCTCTCCCCAGTCACAGATAGCAAATGTCTCTGAGCGTGGGCCCTGGAGCTGGGAGGGCGGCTCGCCGTCAGACACCCTTCCTATTTTTGACTCAGACTGCAGGCAAGCCGTGTCATGGTTTGGTAGTAGCGAGTTTCCTGTTATTGAGGCAGAAGTCGGCAGCGGTGGGCGTAGCGGTCAGAGAGCTGGAAGCATGACTTGGCCATCATCTGACTTTGGGTTGGGAAACCTAGAAACCTCCAAGATGAAAGTATTAAAACCCAGCGCAGGTTTTACCAAGACGCTGTCTCATTTCGAGGGGTTTGGAGCCAGTAGAAAACTCTGTCCCTGTGTTTTTAGGGGGAAGAACTGGGGTTTTTTTTGACAAGTGGAAATTTTTGAGAAAGCATCTTTAGGCTTTTTCTGCAGTTGTTTTTCTGGAGAGGAGAATCATTTTGAAAGTAGCTCTATTTAGGTCTGTGACATCTGCTTTTTGTTACTTCTGCAAGTAAGATTATTGGTCGAGTTCGTTTTCCTAGCGAGCCTGATTTTGCTATTCAGGAATCTTCTTATTTATTCATTCGGGTTTTAATTGAAAGCTTTGGGAGGCTACAAAACCGTTGCCTTTTGTCTAGCTGCTGTCTCTGCGATTTTACCCCTTGTGTTAGAACATGCGTTTTAATACAAAGACAACAGGCAAAGGACTGTGAATACGGAGGAGAGAACCTCGGTTATTAAACCGAAACTTGACTCTAACTTTTTTTTTATTTATTTAATCCTTGTCTTCAATTTTAGTGTGACGTTATCACTGGAAGCAAAGCTGCACTTGCTGCACAGCTACATGAATGTTAAATGGATCACATTGCCTTGTGACATGCAGGTAAAGAGACAAGGAGTATTTTCTTTACCCTTTAATTATTTAAACCTCCTTTCTGCAGGGCAGCAGACCTGAAGCCGTCAGCTGGCTTGCCCTCCTTCACGTGAGGAGGTCTGTGCCTGCAGAAACTGCAGCTACTGCTCTTCTGAGCAGATAAACGACCTTTTTGTGTGTGTGCGGGCGCTTTTTTCCTAGAGCTTTTTGTGCCTGTTTTTACTCTTCGTGCAAACTCAAAGCACAGCCCTTGTACGTCCCGCGGGGCAGCCTGTTGTGTAGGTGGCTGGCAGCGAAGACGCCGCCGCTCGCTCCAAGACAAACGAACTGCTGGTTTACGGCCACCAGAAGCTGCCTTGAGACGCGCGGTTTGACTGTAGCTCTCCTGAGGCCTTTCCTCGGCAGGGAAACTCCCGTCCGCTTCCCAAATCTCCGTGGTGGTGCGTTGGCAGATGGCGGTACCTGCCTTGGCAGCATCAAGGGGGGTTTTTTTTTTTACCCTCCCCTTTTTAGGAGAAAACTCCCCAAACTTAACAGTGAGCTGTCCTGGTCTGTCTGAAACTGGAGGTGTCACCTCTGTAGCAAAGCCCGAACGGCGACGTTTTGGTTGTGACCTCCTTAAGTGGCCCCGTGCTCTCAGATGCTTTGCTTCGAAATACCGTGACCCGTCCCCGTCTCAGCCTTATCGATGTACGAACCGTCGATGCGAAGGCACGGAGGGTGCCCTGACCCCAGGGAAACGGGTGCCCGCCACACGCGGGGGTGACCAGAGGGGGAATTTGTAGGCCCCCTCCTCACCAGTAGCACCCTCTTCTTCCTCTCTAGCTTTTCCCAAACCTCTAGCAAGTTCAGACATCCACGGATGTGCGGGACGGCTGCTGGGGATGTGTCACGCCGAGGGGGTTTCAACGTCGTCCCCTCCGTTCTCCACACAAGTGCTTGCTCCTCTCTTTCACCTTCAGCCTGAAAATTCTTATCTGAGGAACTTACCGGACTCTGATATATATATATGTTCTCCTTCTCCCTAGGCGCCTTTGGCCCAGCCGGAATCCCCTACAGCCTCCGCGGGCGACGACGCTCGTTCAGCTGCGGAGTCGGGAGAGTCGGACAAGGAGTCGGTCTGCAGCAGTTCAGCAAGCAATGGCGGCAGCAGGGGTTGCAAGGACAAAGAGAAACCAAAGAAAGACCGAGAAAAGGATAAGGAAAAAGATAAGAAGCGGGCGGACTCGGTTGCCAATAAGCTGGGCAGCTTCGGCAAGACTTTGGGCAGCAAGCTAAAAAAGAACATGGGCGGCTTGATGCACAGCAAAACTATCAAGGGAGGGGTGAGCAACGGGCAGGGCGATACCTTGGAGAAGAAGAAGAAAGGGTCCTTGAAGTCAAGGAAAGGCAGCAAAGAGGAATCTTCCCAAGGAGATCTGTCGGCTCCTGTGGAGAAAACCTGCCCGGGGAAAGCAGCCCCCGAAAAGCCGTCGGACCCCTACAAGTACAGCAACGACGTCAGGCTGAGCCTGAGCATCCTCCGGGCTGCCATGCAGGGGGAGCGCAAGTTCATCTTCGCCGGCCACCTCAAGACCAGCAACCGGCACCAGTACCAGGAGGAGATGATCCAGCGGTACCTTCTGGACGCCGAGGAGCGCTTTATGGCCGAGCAGAAACAAAAGGAGGCGGAGAAGAAGGCGCTGGGGAGCACCGCCCCTGCCAAGAAGCTGGAGCCGGAGGCGAGCACCCACAAGGGCGAGGAAGTGATGCTCAACCCCCCTTACCCCCAGCCTCCCCCTGCGTACGCCATCCAGGCCCCGGATCCGGCCGTAGGCGCTAAAATAGCAGCGTTTCCCTCCGGTTATTCGGGCGTTTTCACCTTTCCCAGACCCTCCATGGTCAACAGCATGGAAGGGTCGCATCCCCCCAGCTATCAAGACAGCAGGCGGCAGGTAGCCGGGGGTTCCTGCAGCAGCCTTCCTCCCTACGCCACCTTACCCAGACATTGCCCCCAGGCGCGGCCAAACCCCTACCAAACCAGCCCTTCCCACCTGGGGAGGTTTTCCCCCACGGACACGGACGTCCATCCCACCCACCCGTCGGAGTGCGACGGCTCAGCCTGCCTCCCCCCGCACAGCAACGGCTACAGGGAATACCTCGAGCAGGACAGCTCGCAGAAAGGAACGCCAGCAGACAAACCCAAAAGCCGAGCTCTTTATAACGTTCAGCAGACCAAATGCAAGCAGCCGAACTGCAGTTTTTACGGACACCCAGAAACCGGGAATTTCTGCTCCTGCTGTTACAAAGAGGAGCTGAAACGCAAGGAGCGGGAGGCTCTGGTGCACAGGTTCTGAGCGCCCTGCCGCAGTGCTGATCTTGGGACCCATGAAAGATGGGGAATGCAATAATATATATATACAAATATATATTATTTTTGTTTTTCAACCCCCCCCTCCCGCC